>ML682106.1:1313163-1337591 GCA_007922195.1 Podocnemis expansa
AACAAACAAACAAACAAACAAACAAACAAACAAACAAACAAACAAACAAAAACATGAATCAATGTGGTTCAGATGCAAAGAGCTTGTATGTGTTTGAACCAAGCTGCAACTGATGTTATGCTAGGTCCCCCACAATCACAGTAGTTGGTCATGCATTGAGCAGGTGGCTTGACTGAGGTCTCTTCCAAGCCTAATTTTCTATAATTCTATTTTTTTTTTGCAGTGACTGTGAGTTGGATAACATTATGAAACTAGGACATGTCCAAGCCACTGCCAGCATAGTGTACCATGATGAGTGTGTGACCCTGAGTTAACTTACAGAACCACACAATGGTCCAGATTTATCGCTGGTGCAATTACACTTTGATGGAAGTAACCAAGAGGTTTACAGGTTTATATATCTTTCTCTGTCTCCCTCTGTCTCTGAGTAATTCATCCCTTCTCATCTCCCTCACTCTTCTTGGATGCCATAAGAATGAGAAATACATTTTACCTCTATCTTCCTCTCCTCTCCATTTATTATTTTTACAATTTTTACTTTCTCTTTCCATCCTGCCTGATTTTCTCCATACACAGCAAAATCCCAATGCACCATGGCTGGGAGAAGCACGTTCCAGGGCCCATCTGAATAGGCTGCATCTGTTGGTTTCTCCCCCTCACACATTTTGTAGGTATGGAACTCAGGGGTAAGGAGAAGTTTTTTGATCTATTCTCTACAACCCTGCTTTTATTCAGACACAGGAAAAACTTGTCTCACAAATGAGCTATCAGTTGAAGCCATGAATGACACCCTCAAAATCTTAGTAAATATCAGTTGACCAAGTCCTGAGGACATTACCCTTAAGACATGTGTATGGGAGACTGATCATTTCAGGTAATTGTCAATGAAGCAAATAAATAAATAAAATCACTTTTATTCTAGGGTAGCCTGTCTACCCGAGAGAGTGGTGAAGGTGTGAAGGGTGTTGTTAATGACCAGGAAAGTGGCTACTGGGGAACTGAGCTTTTCTTCTGCTTCTGTCAAAGATGTTCCATGATCCTTTGCTGAAGTCACCTTCCCTCCCTGTTGTTTCAGTTCTACCATCTTTAAAAGATGAGGTGAATCACACTTAGTTGCCTCACTGTGGTATTGTGAAGATTAATTCAGAGACTGTAGATATTAGTAAAAAGATGCTGATAATGACTGATGATTTATTTGTGGGCCTTGGAGTCCCAGGGCAGTTTTTCACTCATGGTGGCAAATTTGCTCTTGTTAGTTCTAATGTCCCGATTTACTGCTCAGGGTTGTTAAGACCCACGCAGCTTATCAGGAAGTTTGATGTTGCAACACCACCCCGGCAACTGGGTAGCGCTGGTTCAAAGTGAGCCACCCCCCTTTGAACTAGCACACTTTCTGTGCAGAGTATACAGAAGCTGAACATAGATACTGAAGTTACCTAAAATAATAACTGAATACCTGAAATATCTTCAACTACTATCTACATTTGACTACTGCTGAAAAGGGTAGGAAGTATAAACCTGTCCCCAGTCACAGAGCAGAACTGAGTTGCTCAACATACATAACAAAATGATGTTCCTAGCCTATCAGTTATTATTTTGGCAGTATTTATCATTTTTTAGTAGGGATGACAAAGCCCTAACTGGATGATTTAACTAGGGTTGGCCCTGCTTTGAGATGTTTCGGGCTAGATGACTACTTGAGATCTTTTCTAACACTACCATTTTATGATTCTATGTTGATGACAGTAGAGTTGTCGTCATACTATCGAATCTTAGAAGATGAGGGTTGGAAGGGGTATCAGGAGGTCATCTAGTCCAGTCCCTGCTCACTTGCTTTGATTTGCTGGCAGTGCCCTTTTTAATGCTTCCCCTCTCACATTAGCATCCCGTAGGACCCTGTCCACCAGCTTCCTAAGGGAGTTAGTCTACTTTCAGAAATCCATGTGGGAGTCCTTGATGATGATGATGATGATGATGATTGATGATTATTTTAGTAAGACTCTAGATGTTAGAAAGGGTCAGTTTATAAGTAAGGATTGCAGAGCAAGGTATTCGCTGACTCATAAAAAATATAATCTAGATGGACTTTAGATCTGCCTGGGAAAATCAGAGCAGTTGTTAGGTTCAAACCCTGGGAAGCCTGAAGTCAAATTACCTTTTGAAATGGGACAAGAACCCATAGTCTCAATTCAATCCTCCTTTCACTGAATTTAATTTGCATATGAATTAGAGTTCAGCTGTTTCTCTTTGACGTCTTGATGTCCCAGTCACATCTCTGATGACAGTCATTAACAAATCAATTACTGAGTGATTAGAAAGATGGAAGTGCTCAGCAACTGTTTTTTTTTTTTTAATTTTGTGATTTCTGATATCAGTACTATGTTCATTTATTCTTTTGCGCAGGGATCATCCTGTTTGTCCAATGTATAAGGTGGTGGGGCATTTCTGGCACATGATGGCATAGATCACATTAGTAGATGAGCAAGTAAATGAGCCCTTGATAGGGTAGCAGGCTTGATTAGGACCTATGATGGTATTGATTGTGCAGATATGTGGGCAGACTTGGCAGCGTGGTTTGTTGCAGGGGTGTGTGCCTGCTTTAATGTTTCTGTTGCTAGATCTAAAGTTGCTGGTGAGTATCTGTTTAAGACTGGGTGGCTGTTCATAGGCAAGGAGAGGTCTGTAACATTTACTTAGTCATAGGACAAAGTGGGGTTAGTGGATTACTGATTGCTGTAATGTGCTGGCTATTACATGTCTTTATTTAGGCCATGCTTTCTGCTGTCTAACAGGTGAGTGAATTTAAATAACACAATCCATACTTGCCAGGGATCACATGCTAAGGGAAATCTTGTATGCCTCCTTTGGGCTTCGAACCACCCCACTGCCTTCCCAAACTTGTTGTCTGAAGCAAGCTTCCCACAGATCTGCACCCACCAATTCAAAGAGGCATCATACTCTTCCATTAAGGAGATGGAAGGCTAGTGAACATGTCCCCTCTCTATGATAGTCACTATTCCTCACAACAACTCTTTTAAGACCCATGGGCTCTTCACATGCCTATCATAAAGTGGTGTTCCTCATGTAGTACGTGTTCTCTGAACAAACCCAACCGCATAAAAAAATGACAAGGAAAAGATTAAGCCCCACTGCTAAAGCATTTGCCAGTATGGGAGATGCCCAGTTCAGTTTCCTCCTCCTTGAGTTTCATACTCTAAGAAAAACAAACAGAGAGTCCTATGGCACTTTCAAAGACTAACATATGTATTTATCCCATGAGCTTTCTTGGGAGAACTTACATTTTACATCTTCAAAGCATCTGATGAAGTGGGAGTTTCTCCCACAAAAGGTCATAGGATAAATACATTTGTTAGTCTTTAAAAGTACCACAGGACTACTTGTTGGTTTTGCTGAGCAAGACTAATATGGCTACCCCTTTGATACTTTAAGAACTTAGGGTCTGCTCCAAAGACCATGCATGTCAATGGGAGTCCATTCACTGATTTTGTTGAGATTTGGATCCAGGTGTAGTAGGATTAGAGATGCAAGAGTTGGCTGAGTAAAAGTAGACCCAGAATGAAGAAACTGGAATGGAGAACAACCATCCAGACTGCCCACTTTACAGGGGCCAGTTCTAGGAATAAGAGGAGAATATGAATGTCCACTGCCTTGCACCTTTTATAATCATTCACACCTCTGAATGGGTATGCCTACACTGTGTGCTTAAGTCAATTTAAGGGCCCTTAAGTTGACTTAATCTAAGCCCTGTCTACATTGCAGGGAAATAAAGTCGACTTTATAATTTCCACTTATAGAGTCGACTTTACAGTCAAGTTGACTTTATTAAGGCGACTTAAGGCAATGCGGAGGAGGAGTTGCCTTAAGTTAATTTAATTGGGCCCCCAACCACAGAAAACATGGGGATGGGGGCTGGCTAGAAGGTACAATACAGCTGGGAGCATGCCCAGTTATGTGGATCACAGCCAAACTCCCCACGTTCCCCGAATGATCCAGCATCTCCCTCTTTCTGAGCCCGACTGGGCATCGCAGCCTGACCCTGGCATTTCCCCCATTCTCAGCCTGACCGCAGCATCTCAGCTGGACCCCAGCTTCTCCCCCCATTGCAGCCAGACCTCAGCATCTCAGCCTGACCGGCATCTCCCCTCATCACAGCCCTACCTGGCATCTCCCTGCATCACAGCCCAACCCCAGCATCTCAGCCCGACCTCAGCATTTCAGCCCAACCCTAGCATCTCCCAGTATCACAGCCCAACCCCAGCCGCACAGCCCAATCTGACACCTTGCTGCATCAAAGACCAACCACAACATCTCCCCTGTTCTTAGCCCAGCCCCACGTCTCCCCTGTTCTTAGCCTGACCCTGCATCTCTCCCCTGTTCTTAGCCCAACTCCACGTTTCTGCCGTTCATAGCCCAATGCCGCATGTCTCCCCTGTTCTTAGCCCACTCCAGATGTCTCCTGTTCTTAGCCTGACCCTGCCTGTCTCACTCCTTCTCTGCCCAAACCCCTGTGTCTCCCCCCCTTCCCCTTCTTAGCCCAGTCTTTGGTGTCTTCCCCTTCTCTGCCCAAATCTGTGTGTCTCCCCCTTGCTCTTCTCAGCCCAGTCCTTGGTGTCTCCCCCTTCTGTGCCGAAACCTGTTTGTTTCCCCCTTGCCCTTTTCAGCCTGACCCTGCCTGTCTCTCCCCCTCTCCGATCAACCCTGTGTGTCTCCTCTTCTCAAAGGACCCAAAAGTAGTGTTGTAAAACAAACAAGGAGTCCAGAGGCACTGTTTAAGACTAACAAATTAATATATTGGAAGAGCTTTCATGGGAGAAAAATCCCACTTCAGACAGTTTGAAGATGAGGGAATTTACAGAATGGTAGGAAAAAAATGGAAGGGAGTGTAAGACATAGGATCAGGTCACAGTCTAACAGCAAATCAAAGCAGTTGTTAAGATTCAAACACTGGTGAACAGCACACGGAAAGAAAGAAAGAAAGAAAGAAAGAAAGAAAGAAAGAAAGTAAGAAAGAAAGAAAGAAAGAAAGTTGCTATTTCTTTTAGATTAGATCGTGTGAAACCAGGATTATATCCTGACTACGGATTTTTTTCCCCATTATAACAGGTGAGTTGACTTCACTTTCCTCTATGTGCTGTTTTCTGGTGTTTGAGTCTAAACAACTGTTGCGTGCTGCCCCTGCCCTGTCGGTTGCCCTGTAGCACTTGTTCCAGAGCCAGAGGAGTCTGGGCAACACAGGGAGGGTGTGGAGTACTGTGCTGGCACATTGCTGGGCTATGTCAGGCTCCCTGACCTCCCTGGCCTCCCTGTTGCCACACACAGTATGGAGTGTGGACATGCTAAGCTGGCTTAATAAGGTCTTTAATCAGATTTATTAAGCTGGCTTAACCGAGCCCTGTAGTGTAAACATAGCCAATGAGAATATCAATGTTCAGGTCTTTTTCCTCCTCTGATTTATGCCTCTGTTGTCAGTGTAGTCTCTTCTTATTTACACCTTTATCTTTCAGAGAAGAATTAGAACTTACTACTGTGATAGCATTTTACTTCTGATCTGTACTTGTTCAACACAGGTGCATATTACAAAAGACATAAGGTTATTTACAACCATGCCTTTAAAAAGCCCATGATTTACTTCAAACACTGGAAAAACAGGGCAGTGATTTATGAGAATTTGCGGAGAATATTTTTTTACACATAGACTCTTGTACCAGGAAGGAATAACTGAACTACCAGCATACACTGCCAGAGTCAATCAAGCATTCATCATTAAATGAACAACTTTTGGTTAACTATGACCTCAAAGTTACAATGAAACTAGAGGTAATGTCTGTATATCTTTCCCAGATCCAGGAAAGGCCTTTAAATAGACATATTTAATTAGAAGGCGGTCATGCACACATAAGGTTCTACATACAAAACATCAACATTATTTTCCAAAATCAGATTTTTCAAAATGTTTCACTGTGGGCATGTCTACATGCACAGTTTTATTTCAAAATCAGTCCTTTTGAAAGGACTGATTTCGAAATAAAACCCTTATTTCGAAAGGGCTCCTTTCAAAATAGGGAAAACCGCGCGATCGCAACGGCTGTTATTTCGAAACAGATATTTTGAAATAACGCCAATTGGACCGCTGTTTCAAACAGTTGTTTCGAAACAACAGGTCTAAAGGCATTATTTTGAAATATCCGTTTCAAAATAACGGCTGTTTCGGGGGGGGGCAGGTTTTACTTTTTCGGAAGGACGATCCCTATTTCAAAAGCACGAGGTCCGTCCTTTCGAAATAAGGAAACGTCATGTAGACCAAATTATTTTTATTTCGAAATAACGGGTGTTATTTTGAAATAAAAGAGCCGTGTAGATGTGCCCTGTGAGTTTAAGTTGGGATGGTGGAAAAAATAATTCCATACATCTTTGAGTGAATCTGAGATGTGTTTTAGTAATTTTTCTGTCTGTGATTCAGGAAGCTATAGTCGTGTTCATCCTTTCTGAACTTTGATTATTTTTTTGGGCCAACATTTCTAAATTCAACTCAAACAAAAATTCAACAAAATATTAACATTTGTGTGTGTTTCATTTTTCAGTTTTTGGACAACTGCAGCATTGAATGTCATTGACGACAAGGAAATACCACCAGATTTGTACAGTTGAGTAACTGATATTAGAACAAGACTTGTACCTCAGTTATCTACTGTGAGAAAATACTTTTCATAATGTCCCCCAACAATCTCTTCAGAGTCTCTTTAACTTCCTTGTTCCTCAGACTATAGATAAAGGGGTTCAAGGTGGGGGTGATGGTTGTGTAAATCAGAGCCAGCACTTTGTTACTGTCTAGTAAATAAATGGATTTGGGTCTTAAATAAATCAGGGCAGAGCTCCCATAATACAATGTCACCACAATGAGATGTGAGGAACAGGTGGAGAAGGCTTTTTGTCTGCCTTCAGCTGATGCCATTTTTAAGATGGTGGAGATGATAAATGCGTAGGATATAACAATGAGAGAAAATGGAATGAAAAGGACAAGTATAGCAACTGTAAACAACTGCATTTCATACAGAGGAATGTTAACACAAGAAAGGTTAATCAAGGGGGGAATGTCACAGAAAAAATAATTAATCTGATTGGACCGACAAAATGGCAAGGTGGAAACCCAGGCCGTCTGTACTAGGGACACTATGTTACCACTGAGCCATGAGAGAACTGTCAATGAAAGGCAAACCTTCCTTTTCATGATGACCTGGTATCTTAGTGGGTTGCATATGGCCACATAGCGGTCATATGACATGACAGACAGAAGGAAGCACTCAGAGATTCCAAGGAAGAGCAGGAAGTACATTTGGACAAGGCATCCCATATAGGAAATGCTTTTGTCCTCTGAGAGGAAGTTCACCAGCATCTTGGGGACAGTGACTGAGGTGCAGCAGATATCCAGGAAGGATAAGACTCGAAGAAAGAAATACATGGGTGTGTGAAGAGCTGGGTCCATGGTGGTGATGATGATGAGGAGGATGTTTCCCATCAGGGTAATGATGTAAATTAACAAATAGATGCAGAACAGAGGCACCTCCAACTCAAGGTGGTCTCCCATTCCCAGCAGAATGAACTCAGTTACTGCAGAGAGGTTATCCATTCTTGATTCTTCTGCATATGTCATCTGTAGGGGACAATAAATACCCAGATATCTTGTGCAGAAATGATCCACTGAAGCAAAAAAAGAAAAAAAAAACAGGTGATAGTGAAAGGGATACATGGACATTGAGCCTCCAACTCATATTAACTTTTGATGGGGGCGGGGCCCAGAACTTCAAAGATATTTCAGTAGATAACTTGTACTGATTTTGGTGGGTCTTAAGAACTTAAATACTTTTAAGGATTTGGACCTGGCTGCCTAACTTTAACTTATGGCTTTGAAAACCTTTCTCAATACTATCGGAACATATTCCTCAATACTATAGGAACATATTCCTTTTTCATTTCATCCAGTACAAATTTCCCTTAGGTGCCTTCCAAAATCCCAGCCTGTGTTAAATAGCATTTGTTCATTCTGTCTGTGGTCAGAAGATGAGAGAAAATGTCTCAAGGAAAAGAAACATCTGAAAAGTTTGCAGTCCAAAATTTCTTTAAGTTTCTCTCCTGCCCCAATAGGAATATGCATTTTCTGATGGCTGGAAATTCATATGGAACAGATTGACAACACTAATGCTTCAACTGGCACACTATATGGACTCCAAGGTTGTTTAGTTTAGCAAATTTACTTTGAAACATATTGAGCTAGGCTGATTTGAACAAGCTGCCTATTTTCCTCCTTAAATCTCCTCTCAAGAAGCAGTTTTCTGTACTTTGCAGTGAATGCTGAATAATAATATTGAGATTCTGTAAAACGATAACTTCCCATCCAGCATCATCAAGATGAATTTTAAAGCATCTGAAGTCTTTATACTGAATAGTCAGGAAAGAAAGCTAGTCCATGTTCCTTCACTATGCCTTACTTTCTAAAGTTGTAGAAATGGATGATATGTTTTACACATCCCTCGAAGAACTCGTCCAACTAAAATCATTGATAATGTTAGCATTCTTTATAATGCTTAAATGGCTCTTGCTATGGAAATATGAAGTGTTGTTCTTAATATTGAACCAAAGGCATTCCTAAATAATGATTTATAATTCAAATTCAAATGGAACTCATCACACTTTGATAGAATTTGGACCAGATCCCATTTTGATTCTTTGTTGTTGTTATTGTTGTTTGTTTTTACATTCATGTAAAAAAATGTTGTTGTTGTTGTTGTTGTTTTTTTTTTTTTCCGGGAGGCAGGAATTAAAACAAATTCTAAAGTATGAAGAAATTCACAAAGATCAGGTATATATGACTAGAGGACGTGATGAGGAAATGTAAATATGTGTTGCAGACAAGGAGAAGGAAGATAAAATTAAAAAAAAAAACAGAGTTGGCTGAAAATTTTCAGAAGAATGTTTTCCATATGATAATGCTGATACAACAATATCTAAATGCTTAGCTGTTACATTTTAGTTTTCTCTAAAGTGTATATGCAGCAGTGATACAGTGGAATAATTATGCTCAATTGTTAACATTTCAGCAATGACACAATCAACTTCATAGAATCAAAATGAAATATTTTAACTTAATTAAAAAAAAAACCTGCAATGCTTTTCTTTACTGTAATAGAGAAGAACCTAGGAATTATGAACACCTTGGAAGTGTAAGTTCTTTGTAACACTGAACAAAATGTTATGCTTGTTCTTTCAAAAGTTTATAATTGAACATTGACTTAATATTGATTAAAACTTTACTATGTGGAAGAAACATGCTGCTTTCCTTTATATTTTTAGTAGTTTACTTTTAACACATTACAATACTCTATTTGCCTTAAAAAAAAATGTCTCTACAGCCTGATTGCATACATCAATTTCCAGAAGAAGTATTTGGCTGACTGGTGTGTCTCTAACTATAGTATTTGGAATTCTGTGGTTCTAATATAGATAATTTTTTAATATTTTGTTTTTAAAAAGCCCTGCAATTTGAAATTTTAGCGCAGTTTCTGATTAAATCTCATTTTGAAATCTGTGAATTTTTTGTTGGATATCTCTGAAAAGGAGAGAAGACATTGTTCCTATACTTTTTTGTAATACTAACAATGATAAAGAAGTAGCCAAATCTTTTTGCCCTCATTGGTTACCATCTGAATTGTTTGCTGAGTAATTCTACAGGCACCTATGTGATCATTTATGGATTATTAATGGAAGTTTCTGTTCAATGTGAAGATATGACAACATGTCCGCTGTTTATATAGCACCTTCTACCTGAGGACTTCTCAACAGCTCACATCAGCTGTGTTAGCCTTACATTCTCTGACTGTGAAATCTATTTTCTCTATTTTTGCAAATGGAAAAAGCAAGGAATATGGAGGCAAGAAGTGATTCTGAACTAAGGTCGCACAGTGAGTTGGTAGTGGGGAAAGGAAGAGAATCTGAGTCCCATAAGTCACCCTGATCAAAGCACAGTATAGCCCCTGAATATACATTTTCGATATGAGAGTGCACATCTTTGTAGAAACTGAAAAATATTACTGATCAAATTACACTGATGAGACCATGTCTGTAGAAAGAAGTTTATAGTTTATTTCCTGCACCCAGCTTTGGAACCATCAACCTAGTTGTATAGTTTGGCCTTCAAGATGCTCCATTTCAAGGCTCCAGTATAGGCTGTACCAATACAGAGGCTGTGGAGATCAGAGCCTGTGTTTTAGAAATAACACCATCTATCACATGTCACTAATAGCCAATGGCTCTGATCTAGCAAACTTTGCCTCATGAACATCATTCTGGGATGTGCAAACACCATTCTGTGATGCATGAACAGGAGTATTGTAAGTAAGACATGAGAAGTAATTCTTCTGCTCTACTCTGTCTTGATTAGAACTCAACTGGAGTACTGTTTCTAGTTTTGGGTTCCTCATCTCAGAAAAGATGTGGAGAAGTTGGAGAAAGTCCATAGAATAGGGACATAATTAATTAGAGGGCTGGAACATTTGACTTATGAAGAAAGATTGAAAAAATGGTGTTTATTTAGTCTGGGAAAGAGAAGGCTGAGAGGGGACGTGATAACAGTTTTCAAGTACCTAAGAGGATGAGGAGGGAGAAAAATTAATCCTCCTTAACTGCTGATGATAGGATAAGAAGCAAGGGACTTTAATTACAGCAAGGGAGGTTTAGGCTGGACATTAGGAAAAAGTTTCTAACTATCAGGGTGATTAATCACTGGAATAAGTTGTGTAGGCAGGTAGTGGAATCTTCATCATTGCAAATTTTTAAGAGCAGGATAGACAGACATCTGTCAGGGATGTTTTAAGAGGACAGTTGGTTCTGCCATAAATGCAGGGGACTGAACTGAATGACTTCACATGTCCTTTCTTGCTTCTATGATTTCGTAATTCTATTCTATGACTCTATGAGGATCAACATTCATTTGGAAATCCAAGCCCTCTGTGATAAAGCAGATAACCCTATCAGCTTGCTAAACACCACTAAAGTTATGGAATCAGGAACTTCTGTGATTATGATTTAATAAGGCAAAATTATAATGTTATAGGCAATGACTTAGTTCAGTGCCTGAGACTACTGGAAATCACATCTGGTTTAGTTAAACAGTAAATTTAAAATAAATAAAAGGAGAAAACATAATTCATCTTCATTGTTAATTGTACATGATTCCTGTCCACAGAAACAGCATGATAATTTTATGTAAACTCCCCTTTGCCTTCAACTTAATTATAAGATACTGGTCCGTCTCCTTGGAATTCCCATATTGTACAAGATCCAGAACTATCTCTGTCTGGGTAATAGGACAGTGTGTTCGGGTTTGCCTTGCTTCTTGAAAGTCTTTTTATTTTTTTTCCTTTATTTGATCTAAGGTAATACCTAGGAGCACCAGTCATGGATTAGAACTGCATTGTGCTAAACCCTGGAGAAACCCTGAATAAAAACATATTGCCTCATAGAACTTGCAGTCTGTTTGCACCGTTTCCCAATCTGGCTTTTTACATTGTTATATGCAGCCTTTGGAATGGCTAGTGTCAGAAACTTCAAAGATAGACACCTATTCAATTAAGGTTTAAAATGTAAAAAATTCTTTAAAAACTGAAGGAAAAGAAATATGAAGGAACAAGTTTGCAGCAAGTGAACATTGTTTTTTTTAGAAATTATATCCATTGGGAGTCTGTCTGAGGTTTCTAGACTGAGAGAGTTTAAGTCACAAGAGGGAAACAAAGGGTCTCACCTGTGTTTTTTTGGACATAAAAAAGTGAAAGCTCATAAAAATGAATTTAAATACAAAATAAGTTCTTCGTACCTCCAACTCCTTCAGCTCACTTGTCCTCAGGATGCATGTGTTAATTTCTAGTGTCTGGCTCAGCTTTCTTATATAAATCTTCAACGGGGATGATGCTGGATCCACTATGCTCCACACACCAGGGAATTTTACATCAGTGTTTTCACACTGCTTTTCTCTGATTCATTTGCAAAAGTCTGCAGCATTAGGTTTGTCAATGGAAACTTTTGTCTTGTTCCCTGACCTAATTCTCATTCACATTATGGTCAGTTGACTATACCCCAGAGTTTCATAGTGGATGTAAATGTTATTTATGTCTATTCTTAGGGCTTTTTTATCCTAAAGAAAGGAAAGAAATGGGCAATAGTTGTACATATTCAAAGTAGCTGAGATTCACTCCATGATGGAACTGTCATTGAGGTTCTGAGCATATGGCAAGCTGCCAGATGGCTTATCACCACTCGTTTGTCCACCAGGAGTGCAGGTCATAGATGTGTCACTGCACTGTACCTCTGGGGTCAACTCCCTGTCGAGCTCCTGGAAGTTGGCCCTGGTCATTCTGAAATTCTGGTGCCACATTTTGTCAGCTCAGGTGCCAAGCACAACATATTCCCACCAGTCCAAACTTGTTTCAAAGGCCCAGATACGCCGGGATACATTTCATAGCATGACTGCTTTTGCTGCCACACTAGCCATGCTGATGGCCCTGCTGGGGGTCTGCCTCCAGTATAGGAGAGGCCATGCTGCAGTCTCCACTCTGCAACTGTTGCCAGCCTAGCACTTGTCCAGTGGGAAGCAGCCTGCCTGAAGACTGCAGGACCTCAGATGAAGGTGGCATATCTGCAAGCTAGATTCCGCCTGGGACACGTGCAACCGTCTTTGATCACTTCCTGTTTTATAGGGTTGCCTGGGGGAGGGGGAAGCCTTACCTGTGTGCTGTGGGCCAGGCTCCCACAATGACCACTCTTGGGTCGCCTTAGCAACAGCCAGTGTGGACGTGGGCAGTCCCCTGGCAGTTTCAGTGTGGACATTTTAAGTCTACTTAACTAAATCTACTTAGTGAAGTTGACTTTACTTTTGCAGTGTAGACAGAGCCATTGAACATGCTCCACAAGTTTTTTCTGCTGTTGCTGTGCTAAGATTAGACACCATGAAAGCAGCAGCCTGAGACTAGCCAGCAGCCACAAAGTTGCAATGAGAAAAGCCCATGTGCTCAGTGTATGACTGGGAGAAGCTGAGCCAGGAGTGGAGAGCAAGATATTTTCTCCCTGCGGTGGAGCACTTTACAGAAGAGTTTTCTCATAGGCATGTGTGACTGATTGCTGGTTAGCCAGTAAACTGTCAGGATGGTGCTGCTTCCCGAAGGAAAAGGAAAACCTGCATGGATTCTGACCTAAGATCCCTGCAACCAAAGAAGAAGCTGCTTCATGCAACTCAAGTACTTGGACTTGAATAGTGACTGTAACTGAGATTTGGGTGAACTCCACCTAAACTTTGGGACTCTTGGTCTCTTTCTCACAATTTTTCTGTGGAGAAAGTTCTGTTTAAATTCATTTTGGGTTCTTATAGATATCTCAAGTTAGTAGTAAACAAAATTCACTATGTTTTCCCTTAGATAGTCATTTAATGTGGGGAGTGCAACTGAACAATCTTTCCTGTGAGTCCCTTACAGCCTGAATCCTGGGTCTTCAGCTGCTTCTGTATTGAGTTGGGGTTTATTTCAGTTGGCCACTGGAGAAGGGCAATTAAATGAAGTCTAGCTCACCCAGAGCTTACACGTGCAAGATTTTTGCATGAAATTCAGTCAGCTTCATAAGAGAAACTTGTACAGATACGGACAGATATCATCATCACTTCTGATTCTGCCTCTTTACCTGCCCTTGGAGCAGTCATTTCCCCTCCCCTATGCTTCAGCTTGCTCTTAGGTACTGAATGTGTTATCCTGGCTTCCATGGCCTATGACCGCTATGTGGCCATCTGCAACCCACTGCGTTACCTGGCCATCATGACCCACTGACTCTGCCTGATGCTCATAACTGTCTCCTCGGTGAGTGCCTTCTTCATTTCCCTGATCAAGGTGCCCTTTATCTCACGTCAAACTTTTTGCAGTTCTGGGATCATCAACCTCTTCTTCTATGATATCTCCCTGGTGCTGAACTTAACCTACACTGAAATATCAATGGCAGAGGCAATGGACTTTGTGCTGGCCTTGATCATCCTGCTGGTCCCAATTTCTGTAACCATGGTTTCCTATCTTTGCATCATAGCCACTATCCTACACCTCCACAACTCTCCAAGGAGGAAGAAATCTTTCTCCAGCTGGTGTCTGTCATATACATGGTTGTCACCCCTATGCTTAACTCCTTCATGTACTGCCTGAGGAACCAAGAAGTGAAGGGGGTGTTATGGAAAGTGTTTGATGGTGAGAGTGCTGTCCACAAAGTCTCTATGATGGACACAGCCCTCCAAAGGGACAGCCAGTTGACTGCTTCTGGAAGGTGAGAAGCACACTGATTATAGAAGGTAAACTCAAGAAATATAGACACCCTCTTTAACCCCCTTACATATCACAAGCTGAGAGGTACAGAGACTGAGATAACCACATGGTTGGTCTGTCCCCAGAAGCCTTGCCAGGATCACCTTTCTATTCTCTAGATACAAACTCCATCTCTTCTCTACATCCAAGGAAGTTTAGAGACAGCAGGGAAAAGACATGGCTGAGGTGGAGAATTTTCAGTATGGATTGGAGAGTCCCTGGAATCTGGGTGGCATTGAATCTGAATCTGGCATTCAGTCCCAGTTACTCAGTTCCAGTCAGTCTCTTGTATTTAACAGCAAAAAGAGCTTGGGAAATTGTGACACACTGTTTTAGTCAATTCCTGGAGGGCCTAGGTTGCAGGCCAATCTGCTGGCATAAGCCTTGAAGAAACTCAGACATTTCCCACAGGAACAACACAACTTCATTGCTAGAAGTTGTTTGTTTTTTCCTTTTCCATGGGCCAAATCTTAGTTATCCAATACTCAGACACATTCACGGTAACCAGCTCAAGTAACAGCTGAATAAAAGCTGAATTAGGAGTTGTGTATCTTCCTGTGTCAATTTAATTCCGGAGGCAAATTAAAACAACAACAACAAACCATTACTGCTATTTTGCCACAGACAATGTTTGTTTTGAGAATACCACTATGTACTTTGCTTACTAGGAAAATATATCTAAAAGCTGCAGAGTTAAGGGTCTTATATATCATAAAAAACAGGACACGAAAAATGTCATGGAAGTAGGGCACTGAGACTGTTAGACTGTGATCCACCTAACCCTTATCTGGAACCAGAGTTATCCTTCCTTTAGGGGTCTCAAACTTCCAGCCCATGGGCCATATGTCAGCCCTAAAGTTATTTCTTGTGGCCTTCAAAGACACTATCATTATTGATATTTGCAATATCATTGTATGAAAAAGTTTCATTCGTGCAGCCATTGGCCTAATGCACTAGTCCTCGTGTGGCCCTCATGGTGATTTGAGTTTGAGAACAGTTTAGACCTCTCTTTGAGTTTCCAGAAATCTTTTTATCCATTTAAGGTCAGCGCATGTGCACACACGCGCACACACACACACACACACACAGACTCACTCTTCAGTGCAGCTATCCTTTGTCTTATTACTTCAGAACTGATTAAGAAAAACTCCTTTGGTTGATGAATACTGCTTAGATTCTCAAGGTCTAACTAATCATCATATTTAGGATCAGGAATGAATTTGCCACCACAACAGACTGGCAGGGACCCTGGAGTATTGTCACTTTCCTCTGTAGCATTAGACATGGGCCATTTAAACTAGAATAAACGTTGAGAATCTCAGTAACTTGAAGTCTTCAGATAAAAATTTGAGGACATCTGTAATTCAGTCACATGATCTCAGTGTACTGCAGGAGTGTGTATAAAGAAGTGTAAGTTTGTGTAATTCATTCCTGCACTTAGATCTTGTTTTGCCCCCCCCCCAATAATATATTAAGACTTAAATTATTTGTTGTTTCAGGTTAATACACTAGGGTTTTCATAGTAAATCTTTGTAGGAGGTTTTGTCTGGCAAGATATATTTCACCAAAATCTCCCTTTATAGTAAGTTTATATTATGATGCTGTATGGCTAGAGGGCCATTTCCAATATTATATAATGTCAATATTTTAAAATTAAAATAATTAATTTGAGATAGACCATGTCGGGTAGTATTAGAAAATAATTAATTTCCTAAGTACGCAGATATTGTTCATGTGTATGTGACTTATTTGTATTGGAAAGTATGGATATGTTTGAAGTGTCTGTATTGCAACTTGTGCCGTGTTTCTGGGCAACAACCCAGATGGGATAGTACAGCAATAAGGCTGCTTATTGGCCCATTAAGGGAACTCCAAGATACAGTGAACCCAGGGAAAGAACCCAAGAGCTAACTTTATGAGTCATCAGGACTTGCCCGTGTGACCATGGACTTCATCTTGTTTCTGTGAATTTCCACAAACAACACAGCAAACAGACAGAAAAGTCAGCTGTTACATTCCATGTGATCTTCATCCATGCCTTCTTACCTCTGGATTAACTCACCTGATAGAACAAAGGATTGAGCCCCATCCAGGTACTGGACCTATAGAGAGGAACTGCATAATACTGCAAATGCCACAGTTACACAATGAACTTGATATATAGCTGGACTTTAAAAATGGTTGACTGGCAGTGTGGTTTTCTGGGTGGGATCCAAGACTATATTGATCTGGCAATGTGACTGACCTTTGAGGTCAGGGGAACATTTTGGTAAAGGATATTGGCAAGTATACTTAGTTAAATAAATTATCTAGTTATTTGACCTAATTACTGACTGGGAAACAGACTAAAATTCAGTAAAGGGGACTCTACATTTCTTAATATGGCTTCTTGATAACCAATGTGGGCAATCAGAACCACTGGTTGGTGAGTCTACATGTGGTGTTAGCTGTCAGTTTGGGAGAATCTGCTTTCCTTTTGCAGCCTGCCCTTATTTAATTATCAGGTGGACTGCCCTAGGCATGGATAGGTCATAGATTTAGTCTTCAAAAAGTGTTGCAAGTCTCCAAATGTGATTTTCTTTTAATGACCAAATCAGAAGGGAAAAGGATTTTATGTTATTTCTCTTGCTAATTGTCTTGCTTCTTAAAATGTAGTTCATATAGGCCTAATTCTCCTTACATTTACACACACTTTTAGAATTGTGATTTTTAATATGATTGAGAGGAGAATCAGACCAACTGATTTGTGTCAAGATCCAGAGGTTTAGTCTTTCTGTATACAGGAAAATATAATGAGTCCTGTGACACATTAAAGGCTAACTACTTTCTTTGGGCATAAGCTTAACATTCTCTGCAACAGTCATTGTCAGACATCTGATCTGTTTGTGGGGTGCATGGTTTACACCTGGATGGGTGACTGCTCCTGGTTTACACAATATGGCTAGGTCTACAATACAATGCATGGTTAAGCTGGCTTAATAAAGTCTGCTTAAAGTAGACTTTATTAAGCTGGAGTAGCACATCCACACTCAAAATGCCAGGAGACTGACCACGTCCACACTGGCAGCTGCTAGGTCACCCTAGGAATGGTGCATTGTGGGTATCTGGCCCACAGTGCACCACAACAGAGATGTCCCTCTCTTCCAGCCACTCATTTACTGCTGGAAATGGGTGACCACAACACCCTCCATACTGTGTGTGGCAACAGGGAGCCCATGGAAGCCAGGGAGCCAGATGTAGCCCAGCATTGTGCCAGTGCAGCACTCTGCACCCTCCCTTTGCTGCCCTGACTCCTCTGGCTCTGGACCAGGTGCTGCAGGGCAACCGCCAGCACAGGGGTAGGGCACAGCAGTTGTTAAGACTCAAACACCAGGAAACAGCACAGAGAGGAAGGTGAAGTCAAATCACCTGTTATACTGGGGGAAAAAATCGCTAGTTAGGATTTAATCCTGCTTTCACACAATCTAATCTATAAGAAATAGCAACCTTCTTTTTCTTTCCTTGTGCTATTTCCCACTGTTTGAATCTTAACAACTGCTTTGATTTGCTGTTAGAGTGTGACCTGATGCTATGTCTTGTAGTCTCCTCCATTTATATCCTACCATTCTGTAAATTCCCTCATCTTCAAACTGTCTGATGAAGTGGGATTTTTCTCCCATGAAAGCTCTTCCAATATATTAATTTGTTAGTCCTAAACAGTGCCTCTGGACTCCTTGTTTGTTTTACAACAATATCATGGGGTCCTTTGAGAAGGGGAGACACCCAGGGTTGGTCAGAGAGGGGACGAGACAGGCAGGGTCAGGCTGGGCATGGAGGAGAAATGCAGGGCAAAGGGGAGATGGGGTTTAGGCAAAGAAAGGGGAGACACTGAGGATCGGGCTGAGAAGGGCAAGGGGAGAGACCCACAAGTCTGGGCAGAGAAGGGAGAGACACAGAAGACTGGGCTGAGAAGAGCAAAGAGAGACACACAGGTTTGGGTAGAGAAGGGGGAGACACCCAGGGCTGGGCAAAGAAGGGCAGGGGGGGAGCCACAGAGATTTGGGCAGAGAAGAGGGAGACACATGGGTTTGGGCAGGGAAGGAGTGAGACAGGCAGGGTCGGGCTGGGAATGGAGGAGAAATGCAGGGCGGGCAAAGAATGGAGGGGGACATGCAGAGCGAGCTGAGAACGGAGGAAATGCCAGGTTGGGCTGTGATGCCCGGTCCGGCTCAGAACAGGGGTGATCAGTCAGGGAATATGGGGAGTTTGGCTGTGGTCCACACAGCTGGGAACACTCCAGCTGTGTTGTGCCTTTTAGCCAGCCTCCATCGCCATGTTTTCTGTGGTTGGGAGAGCAATTAAGTCGACTTAAGGCAACTTCCCCTCCACATTTTCTTAAGTCGACTTAATAAAGTTGACAACTGTAAAGTCGACTTTATAAGCAGAAGTAATAAAGTCGACTTTACCAGATGTTAAAGTCAACTTTATTGCCCTGCAATGTAGACAGGGCGTTGTTTAAGTTGATTTATAGGCCCTTAAGTCGACTCAAACACACAGTGTAGACATACCCTATATGAGCAAGATTTGAATCAAGGCGACTTGCTTTAATGAGCTGTGTTGCAAACATGAAAAAGAACAATTGTACATTGGTGATCTAGGTTAACAGGGACTCTCTAGGTTAACAAGACCACATTGATCAGAAGTTCTAAACTGAGGGTCGGTTCTTGAGCAGGTGTAGATCACAGGACTCAGACTGGCTAAGGATTTTGACAAGTCAGTACTATCCCAAGCATATGCATATATATACTGATATATATGGAAATGTTTTATCTCTTTAAATGTTGTATGGTCAGTATTCTGGAACATCATGGGGACAAAAGCAGCACCATCCACAAGAACCTTGTCGCCAATGATGGCCAGGATCAGTGTTTCAAAGATGGGATAATTGAATAATAAATCACGGAAAAAAATATTCATAATAAAAGGAGTCACTAGCTGCATCGTATCACAAATCACAAGACCTATTCATATCTAAATCATTTTAAAATTCTAGGAATATAGTTGATGAAATAAAGTCTGATAGCAAGGAGTTTTATAGGTCAGCTAGTCAGGGAGGTGGAGAGAGAGGCAGAAAGAGAGCAACACAGATAGACGTACTAAAAAGATAGAGCGATACTGTGGATCCTGAATATCTATTGATTTATACTTTCTGCAAAACTACTCTAAATAGAAAGAAAGATTTGCTCAAAATTTGTTACTGTATTGCATGTTATTTTTAGCCTATTGGTTTCATCTCTATGTTAAAAGAAAATGTTATTTTTTTTCAAAGATTTCTTGCCCATAGTCCTTCTTAAAGCATGTTTCACATCTTTGTTCCTGAGGCTGTAGATGAAGGGATTCAGCATGGGAATAAAAATGGTATAAAACACGGACACTGCTTTTCTTGGATAAAGAAAAGCAAGCCTCATGGGTTGGGCATACATCAAAGCAGTGGTCCCATAAAATAAAGTCACAACCATCATGTGGGAGGTGCAGGTGGAGAAGGCTTTGAGTCTGCCCTCGGCAGAACGAATCCTTAAGATGGTGGAGATGATAAAAATGTATGAGACAAGAACTATCAGGGCAGTGCTTGTTATAATGAGGCCACATAAAATAAACATCACAAGGTAATTGACAAATGTTTCACTGCACGAGATGCTAATCAAGGGAGGGCCATCACAGAAGAAATGATCCATCTCATTAGACCCACAAAATTCCAGTGTAAAGGTGAAGCCTGTTTGCATCATGGCATTCACACACCCACTGATATAAGATCCTACGACCAACTGAATGCAAACCAACTTTGACATGATGATGTGATATCGAAGGGGGTTGCAGATGGCGGTGTAACGATCATATGCCATCACAGCAATGAGAAAACCTTCAGAAGTGAGGAAGAGAGTGACAAAGAAGAATTGGGTGGCACATCCATTATAGGAAATGTGTTTGCTCCCTGCTAGGAAACTCACCATAGCTCTGGGGGCAATGGAAGAAGAGTTACAGAGGTCTATGAGTGAGAGGTTCATGAGGAAAAAGTACATAGGGGTGTGAAGATGAGAATCAGCTGCAATGATGAGGACTAAGATTGTGTTTCCCAGTACAGTTATCATGTAAATCACTAGAAACATCATGAAGAGGAACGTCTGCAACCATGGACGTCCTCCAAACCCCAGTAGGATGAATTCTAGCCCAGCTGAATGGTTGTCCTCTTTTACAAGCTCTATTGCTGACATTTCCCTTAGAAAATAGTGAAAAGGAATCAGTTACACAATATATATTGAAGCATCCCCCAAATGTTTTTGATTAGATGTGATCTTAGAGATTCCGGGGCCCATGGCAAAAGTCAAGGATGGGGCCCATCATGCCATGTGTGGGGCTTCATCCTTGACTTTCGTCCCCCTTGGGGACTCCTGGGCCCTCCAAGCACCCCCAGCTCTCCCCAGTGGCCTCCCTGACACTCACATTTCCCTCTGTGGACTCCCCCTACCCTTCTGCTGTTCCCCCAGGCCTCTGCAGGATGCACTCTGCAATCTCACCTGTCTCCCCGCCCCTCTGCAGACTTTCTGCTTCTCCTCCCGCCCCTGCATCCTTCCTCTGGCTCCCCTTTACCTTTGTGCCCTGCAGCCCCTCCAGCCCCTGCAGTATCAGCTCTGCCCTCCTCCTACCTGTGGCCTCCCTCAGGCCCTCTGCAATTCCTCTCACCCTAACTACTACATTGTTGCTGCCCAGTCTGGCTCCCTGCTGCTCCCCTGGATCCTGCATATGTGGAATATGCATACAGCTGGGATACTTAAGGTGGTGATGCTTAAAACAACAGTCTTGTTAGCCCCCTTACCCCTGGGTGCCCTGGGCAGCTGCCCATGCTGCCCACCCACTAAACCACCTAAGTTTTTGAAACCACTAGTGGTTAGTTGCCAAGAAGTTTTGTAAAATCCCACTAAGTGCATAAACACTTTTAAAAATTTGGCCTCAGATTACACCTACTTACACTGAGTAGCACCTTCCTCCTAGGACAGCCGTTTTGATGATATTTGAGTATTCTTTTAAACTAATTAACTTTGGCTATGTCTTCACTGGGGGGGGGGGCTGGAAGTCGACTTAACAAGGTTAGATTTAAGTCGACCTTGTTAAATTGACTATAGGGTATGTCTGCTGTGGTTGGGGAGCAGACGTACCCAGGATGTCCCTCTTCCTACGCCACCCCTAGCCCTGCTTTGAGACCCTGAGCCCAATCAACTCCATGGGCCACTCTGGGCAGAGCCTGATCTGGTCTCTGCCCTCTGGCGAGGAGTTGGGCATGGGTTCAGCTCCCAGCTCCTCTCCACTGGCAGCCTGGTGGGAAAAGAGGGGCTAGGTGCCCGATCTTGCTCCCAGTCCCTTTCCATCAGCAGCAGGAATTAGGAGCCCACTCCCATCAGTGGTCACAAATGACTCCAGGCCAAACTGGTCACTGGGTCACTTGTCACCCGCAGGCAGGAGGCTCAGCAGCCTGGTCAATTTCACAGGAGTGAAACTAACCAGGCAGCAGAGCCTCCTGCCTGCAGTGACAAATGGCTTGGGGCTGAATTTGGTGCAGGCCACTTGCCACCACCTGCAGCAGCTGGCTCCAAGCCCCAACTGCCTGTGGAAAGGGGATGAGAGCAAGATTGGACTCCTAGCCCCTCTTCCCCCCCACCTGCGGAGAGGGGCTGGGACTGGAATAGTGTAACCCATATGCCTAAAACAGGCTATCTCTTAGAGATCTGTTCAGGCTGGGTTACCTTGCTGGGCAGATTTAGCTGCCCAGAAACCAGAAATTTCTGGGAAAAGGCAGTGGTAGCATTTTGAACATGCTCCACAAGGTTTCTAGTGTTTGTGTGGTCAGAAGCCTGGGAGAAGCCTGAGACCAGCACCCTTGGAGGAGCAACCACAGAGAGTTGCAGAGTCCATGTGCTCAGTGACTGAGTGAGAAAAGCTGAGCCAGGAGTGGACTGCAGGATGTTTTCTCCCTGTTTTGGACTAGCTTGCAGGGGAGTTTTCTGCTGTGGGACTGAAAGCTATTTGACTAGTTGACAGACTGCGTGGTGCTGGTTGAAGAGAAGAAAGAAAGGATTGTATGGATTCCAGTTGAAGGTTTCTGGAGCCAAAGAAGAGGAGGATTGCTTCTGTTTTGCCCTCAAACCTCAAGGACTTAGAGACTGCAACTGAAATAAGGGTGACTCCACCTGAACTTTGGAACTGTTGGGTTTCTTTCCATGGGGACTGTTCTGTTTAGATTCTTTTTTTTTTTTTTTTAAGGATAAGGTTTTTGTGTTAGAAGTTAATGAAGTTCATTGTTATGTTTATTTTAAGTAGTGTTTTGTTGTGGGATGGGAACTATGAGCAATCTTTGGTACAACTCCTATACCGGCTAGATCCTGGCTCTCCACCTACGTTTTCCAGGCGTTTATATCCCTGTTAGGCACTGGAGAGAGGCAAATGAATGAATTCTAGCCCATCATTGAGGGTTACAGTGGCACCCCCCGAGCCCATCTCTGCAGGTGGCATGTCCAGAGATTAACTAGGAACCCAACCTGTCTCCAACCCGCTCTCTGCAGACAGGGGCAAGGGGAACCAGCATTAGGGCTGTAACTATGGTGGGCCAAATAGGGCAAAGACCCAGGCGACAATTTTCACAAGGTGCCAGACAACCCTGCCTAGCCCCAAAGAGGAATGTGCCTTGAGGAAGGCAATTCCTCCCAGAGCCAGACTGTGGCTGGAGAAGGGCATCTCCAGCGCTGCCCTCAGCATGCAAGGTCTGGTCAGGTGCATGCTGGGAGAGAGGGAGAGAAGAAGCCCCTGGCCACCAGCCACTTGGCCCACACAGCTGATCCAGCCTCCACCAGACCCACAGCTGGGTAAACAAAGGTGCAGGTGGAGTGGGAGCACTGGTACTACCTAGCTGGTTGGCAGGGGAGGCACTTTTCCAGCCTTAGGTGGCTGGCTGGTTGGTGGGATAGAGAGCCCGGTACGCACCCCCCCCCAACCCTGGGCTGCTAGCTGGCCATGCTGGCTGGTTGGCTGGGGAGGTCAGCAGGGTGGGGGAAGGAGGAACCCACTCATCCTTGGCTGGATGGCCGGCCAGTTTTGTTAGCCAGCGGGACAGACACTCCGCCAACCCAGGCTGGATGGCCAGCCGGGTTTCCTGGCCAGCGGGGGAGGCACCGACCTGGCTCAGGGGACTCAGTGCTGCCTGGGACATGGACCGACCTGGCTCAGGGGACTCAGTGCTGCCTGGGACATGGGGGATCCAGCCAGGGGAAACAATGAGTCCTGCGACACTTTCCTAATGCATTTATGTATTTTATGAGTTTTCATGGGAGAAAATCGCACTTAGATTCTTTTTTTCTTTTACAGTGTGACCTGTTCCCATGACTCATCCTTCCCTGCATTTATTTTCCTCCCATTCTGTAAGTTCCACATCTTTAAAGCATCTGAGGAACCTGGATTTTCCCACAAAAGCTCATGTGATAAATAAATGTGTTAGTCTTTAAGTGCCACAAGATCCCTTGCTTGTTTTACTGAACTAGACTGAAACAGCAGTGGAACTTCCCAATATTCCATGTATGTGCTTATGTTCTGTTGGCTTGGAAAGGTATTAGAGTCATTTCTTTGGCTTATCATGAATGTATAAATTTTTTATATGACTTCAAATGGTGTGATTTCGCCTGGATGATGATGAGTAAATGGAATATTGTGAACAAGGAGTTCTGTGCCACTTAAAGACTAACACATTTATTTATTGCATGAGCTTTTGTGTGAGAAAATTCCACGTTGTCAGATGCTCCCATGAAAGCTAATGCAATAAATAAGTTTGTTAGTCTTTAAGTGCCACAGAACTCCTTGTTTTTTTTTTTTACTGAACTAGACTAACACGGCTGCCCCTTTGGATCTTGGAATATTATGAACTTCCAAAGGGGCAGTCATGTTAGTGTAATTCAGCAAAACAGACAAGGAGTCTTGTGGCACTTTTAAAGAATGAATGGAATG
>ML682106.1:1337991-1376306 GCA_007922195.1 Podocnemis expansa
TTTTTAGAAGGATAAATGCATATGGATGCATTTAAACTGACAAAAGAGTGCTTTTCTTCTTGATTCAGCACACAGGACTTTCTCTGCAAGGTGATCCCCAGCCCTTGCACAAGGATTGCAAAAAATTGTGCTCACTAGATCCCCATCAAACTTATTGGTAACCTGATGCACTTTTAGCATGGTTAGGAGAATGTTTGTCATTTTTATATGTTTTCTCTTTAATATTTTTCTTCGTTAAAACTCTTAGTTAAGAGGAGGTGAGATGCTGGCCTCTGCTGAGGGGAGGTGATGACTGCGATTTGGGCCACTTTCAGTGGATGCCCTTGAGGGACCACAGGGCATGGGGACAGAGATGCAGTAAGCCTGAAGTTGAGATACCTGTATCAATGATTTTAGAATTACTCACTGTTACAATCTTACCTCATTGTTGAAATTACAATTCTGATACCTGCAGCAATGTTTTTAGAATTACCTCACTGTTACAATCTGAATTTGTGGAAGCTGTATATAGTTGGAATAGAGATTATGTCTTTTTAACAAATTGTCAAGAAAAGGAAATAGATTTCTCTAACTTTCCCTCAAGTCTAAAGTACCTGTCTGTCTTCAGGTGAGATTGGTCTATATGAAAAAACCACTCTAAATTTAACACAGACAGTTTTTGGAAGCAGATGAAAAATGCTAACAATAACAATTTTCAAATTTCAAAGGAGGGACAGGGGGAAAAAGGTACAAGAATTGCAAATAGTAACAATGTCTATGTCCACACGCAGGGCGTTGTTTTGAAATAAGTTATTTTGAAACAAGTTGTTTCAAAATAAAGCCCTTATTTCTAAATGAGTTAATTCAAAATAACCAAAAATCAATTCGAAATAAGGGAAAAGCCCCAATCAAAATAGCATGTCCAAACACAGGACTTGCTATTTCGATATAGGAGAGGGGCATAATGGGTGGTGTGGCAACATGGCCCCCCAGCAGCGCCATTTTTCCAACCAATCCCCTACCACTGGCTCTCCAAAGCTAGTGTGAGGGGAAAAAACATGGTGGCGGGGACAGATGGGGAGGCCACTCTTCCCCCTGGCTTTCCTTGCTGCCCCTCTGCCCTAAGGCAGGGGCATGGGTTGCCTAGCCCCCTGCTACCCCTTTTCTCCATCCCAGCCTCAAGGCAGGAGCAGCAGGCAAGGAGCCCGATGGGACTGGGAGCTCATTGCCACAGACTGAAAGCAGCTCCCAGGCTGGTCAATTTCACAAGGAAATTGACCAGGCTGGGAGCTGCTTGCAGTCTCCCACACAAGCAGCGCCCAGCCCCATTGGGCTCCTAGCCCCTTGCTTCTGCCTTGATGCTGGGCTGGGGAAAGGGGGTAGCAGGGGGCTAGGCAACCCATGCCCCCATGGCAGGGAGCCTGCTCTGCCCCTACCGGGGCTGGGTCTCTGCCCCCCAGCTGGGGCAGGTGCAGGGGCACGGGTAGGGGCTGCTGCAGCCCTACCTGCCCCCTGCCCACCTGCCTCTGGGGCTGGGGCAGGGGAAGGGGCTCTGCCCCCCCACGCAGGCTCCCCGCTTGCTGTCTGGGCAGGGGAGGGGAGTGGCAGCCGGCTTTCCCCCCACCCAGGATCGGGGGGAGCTGCCAGCCCCATGCAAGCTGTGGGTACCGGCTCTACCCCCCACCTGGGCTCACAAGCAGCCAGGGGAACCCCAGCTGCACGTTCCTGGCCGCTTCCAGGTGGCCAGGGCCTGGGCAAGCAGGGTGCCCAGCTGCAGCAGCTGGCCAAGCTGGCTGGAGCGCTTGCCGCCCCTCTTGCATTGGGCAAGGGGGACCGGCGGGTTTTCTCTGTTGCTTCCCCTTGCCCAGGGCAGAGGGCATGGTGGGCGCCCCAGCCGGCTTCCCCCACTGCTTCCCTTTGCTGGGGGCAGGAGGGGTGAAGGGGCTGAGGTACCCGATCCCCCCTTGCTGGGAGTAGGGAGAAGCGGCGGGGGAGGACAGCCGGTGAACGCGCCGCCCCCTCTACCCCCGGCAAGGGGAAGCGGCGGGGGAAGCCAGCTGAGGAGCCCATTGTTCCCCTGCACTGCACTCAGAACCCTGGTCAGGTCGTTTCAAAATAATGTGTCCAAATGGCGTTATTTCAAAATGACTGGTTTCAAAATAACCGTCATTTCAAAACAAAATTAGTTTATGCCATTTTGAAACAATGGGCTCCGTCATTTCGAAACAGGAAAATGTCATGTGGACATAAGGTCTTTTATTTCAAAACAACCAGTGTTGTTTCAATATAAAAGACTTGTGTGGACGTACACAATGACTTTAAACAAGGTATTTGACTTGAACATTTTAACAAAGTAACATTTCACTCGGAATTACTGCTTCTCTAAAAGTTAAGATTTGCACTCCTTTCCCAGTCTGTTTTTTTTTTTTTTTTTTTGAAAGAAAAAATGGACTGGCTTTTGTGGGAAAAAAGTGCACAGAAAAAAAAAAAGTTTTGCAGTTCAAATTAGTGATATCTCCTGATTTTAATCCTAGCAACAGTGGTAGATGAGTTAGTTACATCCATGCACAGAAATTATGGTGAAATAACCTGTTGTATTTTTCAGTAATTATGCAGTGGGTCTGATTTGCCTGCCAATCATGTAACTCTACTGATTGATTTGAAGGGGTGCATTTTATGCTCCTTGCCCCGGGTGCCAGAATTCCTAGTTACAGCCCTAAACGGCATCTCCCCTGGCTGCTTGCAAGAGGCCCAATCCAGGCCCTGGGGTGGCCGGGTTGAAGTGGCCTGAACTCCACGGAGGGGCCATTCCAAGGCCCCACCTCTGCAAGGCTCAGGTCTCCCCCAGCCACTTTTAGGAGGAACAGCTGGCTGGGGTAGGTGGTACCCCTGTGCTCTGCCCTGCCAAAGGTAGAAGGGAAGGAGAGAGCATGCGCCAACTGCGCATAAACCCTCCTGCCAGCACAGCTCCAGCTCTGGCGGTTGGGCAGTGGGAGGGGGGAGAATGGCTCTTCTCCTCTCTCTGGTTGCCAGCCTCTGAGCTAGACTGCTTTGAACAAGCTGCACTTTTTCCTCCTCAAATCTTCTCTGAAAAGCAGTTCTCTGTCCTTTGCAGTGAATGCTGAATAATAATTTTGAGATTCTGTAAAAAGATAACTTCCTATGCAGCATCATCAAGAGTAATTTTAAAGCATCTGAAGTCTTTATACTGAACAGTCAGGAAAGAGGGCTATTCCATGTCACTTAACTGTGCCTTACTTTCTAAAGTTATAGAAATGGATGACATGTTTTACACATCCTTTAGTGTACTTGTCAGACTAAAATCATTGATATTGATAGCACACTTTACGATGCCTAGATGTCTCTTGCTATGGAAATATGAAGTATTTTTCTTAATATTGAATCAAAAGGCATTCCTAAATAATGGTTGATAATTCAAATTCAAATGGAACTTGTTACACTTTGCTAGAATTTGGACCAGATCCGATTTTGATTCTTTGTTGTTGTTGTTGTTGTTGTTGTTAAATTTATGTAAAAAGAAAATGGTTGGAGTACAAAAGTAAGGTAACATATCTGATGCTTTTTTGGTCGTGGGGAGTCAGGAATTATAAAAAAAATTCTAAAGTATGAAGAAATTCCCAAAAATCAGGAGTATGTGACTAAAGGACATTATGAGGAAATGTAAATATGGTTTGCAGACAAGAAGAAGGCAGATAAATAAAACGGAGTTAGCTGGAAATTTTCAGAGGAATGTTTTCTGTAAAATAATGCTGACACAACAATATTTAAATGGTTAGTTGTTACATTTTAGTTTTCTCTAAAGTGAATATGCAGCAATGATACAGTAGAATAATTATGCTCACTTGTTATCATTTCAACAATGACACAAACAACTTCATAGAATCAAAATGAAATATTTTAACTTAATTTAAAAAAAAAAAACACTTTTTCCTTAGTGTAATAGAGTAGAACCTAAGAATTATCAACATGTTGAAAATGCAGGTTCCTTGTAACTATGACCAAAATGTTATGCTTGTTCTTTCAAAAGTTTATAACGGAACATTGCGATAATTTTGCTTGAAACCTACTATGTGGAAGAAATATGCTGCATACTTTTAAATAGTTTACTTTTCACACATTACAGTACTCTAGTTGCATTTATTTATTTATTTATTTATTTATGTCTCTACACTATACTTGCATACATCATGTTCCAAATATGGAGTGTGATTGAATGGTCTCACCATAACTCTAGTGTTCAGAATGCTGAGGTTCCAATGCAGAAAATATCAGAAAATTTGGTTTACAAAAAAAACCAGAACCCTGCAATTTGCCATTTCAAACTTTTGGCCTGATTTCCAATCAAATCTAATTTGAAAATCTTTGAATTTCTTGCAGAAAACCTCTGAAAAAGAGAGATGGCATTGTTCCTATCCATATTTGTAATAATAATCATCATAGAAATAAATGTACATTTCTTTCATTCCTCTTTCTTTACCGTTTGAATTGGACCCTGATCTAAGCACAGTATATCTTCTTAATGTCCTATTTGAATATGAGAGATTACAACTTTGTAGAAACTGAAAAGTTTGAGAGATCAAAATACATCAGTGGGGCTCCTGTCTACATAAAGAGACAATTAAAGAATTCATTTGCTGCACTCACCTTTGAAATCATCAAACTACTTGGATTGGATGGCATTCAAGCTGGTCCATTTTTAAGACATGAGTACAGGTTGCACCAGTATAGAGGCTATAGACACCAGGGCCTGCATTTTAAGAAAAACAACATTTATCACATGTTGCTTATAGCCAATGGCTCTGATCTAGCGAACTTTGCTACATGAGGATCCTCATTAGATTGTAAATCCAAGCCCTGTATGATAAAGCAGATAATCCCATCCACTTGCTAAACACCACTAAAGTTACAGAATCAGCAAGTTCTGTGATTATGACATGATCAGACAGAATTATCACATTATGGACAATGACTTCGTTCAGAGCCTGACATTTCTGGAAATTACATCTGGCTTAGTTAAACCAGGAATTTAAAATAGTTAAATGAAAAGGAGAAAACATAAGTCATCTTAATTGTTAATTTCACATGATTCCTGTCCACAAAAAGAGCATGATAATTTGATACAAACTCCCCTATGCTGTCAACTTAATTATAAGATTTTGGTCTATTTCTTTGGAATTCCCACACTCCACCAGATACAGAACTACCTCTGTGTGATTTACTAGAGTGGTGTGTTCAGGTTTGCATTGCTTCTTGCATTTGCAAGTCTTTTCGTTTTTCCTTAATTTGACCTGACGTAATACCTAGGGGCTCCAGTCATGAATTAGGACTCCATTGTGCTAAACACTGGAGAAACCCTGAATAAAAAGCTGTTGTCACAAAGAAGTTTCAGGCTGTTTACATCATTTTCCAATTTGGCTTTTACATTGTACATGCAACCCTTGGAATGGCTAGTGTCAGGAACATCAAAGATAGGCATCTATTTAATTAGGGTTTTAAATTTATTTAGGAAAAAAAGGAATTATGAAGGAACCAGTCCTCAGCAGGTGAACTTTTTTTTTTTTTTAGAAATTACATCAGTAGGGAGTCTGTCCCAGGTTTCTAGACTGAGAGGCTATGTCCACACATACAGCGTAAACCAATTTAAGTTAAATCAATTTAAGCTAATTCGAAATAAAAATCTTTAAATCAATTTAACTTAGATTGATTTAAGCAAAAACACCAAATCAAAATAGCAAGTCTGGACACAGGACTTGCTATTTCAATTCAGGAGAGGGGCACCATGGGAGGAGAGGCAACATGGCCCCCTGGCAGGCCCATGTTGCCAGTCAATTTGCTGCCTAGCTCTCAAGCCAGGCAGGGGAAAAAAGTCTCCAGGGCAGGGACCCCCTTGTGCCCTGCATTGCCAGCTGCTGGTGGGGCAGAAGGAGAGGGACTGCAGGGCACCCCACATGACTCACAGCTTGCAGGGCAGCGGGGGCAGGGAAGCCAGGATGCCAGACTCCCCCCCACACACACACTTCCACACACCTGGCTGGGTGGTGGGATGGGGACGCAGAATGCCTGACAAGCACAGCGGGCTGGTTCCCCAACCCACAGCCCAGCCAGAAGCTGGCAAGCCGCGCAAGCAGGGCAGGCTGGCTCCCAGACCCTCCGCCTGGCCAGCAGCTGGAAAGCCAGGTGGGTGGGTTTCCCTGGTGCCTCCTCCTGGCTTACTGGAGATGGGGGTCCCCCCTAACCCCTCTGCACCTCCCCTCCCTTGCTGGCAAGGGTTCTAGGGGGGAGTGGGATTTCCTTCCTGGTGGGGTTAATTTGAAACCAGTTTTGAGATATCTGTCATTTTGATCTCAAACTAGGTTTTATTATATGGAAATGACTTTCCTTATTTTGAAATAAAGAAACGTTGTTTGGACATAAACATTTTTAAATTGAAATAACCAGTATTATTTCAATTTAAAACACGCGTGGACAAACCCGGAGAGTTTATCACAAGTGAAAAAAAATAAAAAAGACACAACCCTATCTCCTCAGCTATGTTTTTTCAGTCCATACAAAAGGGAAAGATAATTAAAATGAAGCTAGGTATGAATTAATTTTGTCCTACCTCCAGCTCCTTCAGTCCTCAGGATGGATATGTTAGTTTCTATGGTCTAGGTCAGATTTCTTATAGGCTATTTCCACATACAAGAGCTTGTTTTGAAACAAGCCATTTCGAAACAAGACGTTTCGAAATAATGCGTTATTTCGAAACGTCTTATTTCACAATAACAAAAAAGTTATTTCGAAATAAGGAAAAAAGTGGGAATCGAAATAGCATGTCCACACTGTGGGCTTGCTATTTCGCTTCAGGGCCAGGGCACCATGGGATGTGTGGCAACATGGCCGCCTCCCTGGGCCATGTCGGCAGCCATGTTGGTAGCCAATCCCATAAAAGCTGACGCTGACGTCACTTCCCTGTCCACTCAGGCTAGCAGCATGCTGCAAGCGATGGACTTCACCCGGTTGCCCAGACAGCGCCGTGCGACACCCAGCCACTCTGACTGCCTGCAGAGTGTCCTGCTCACGTGCGACACTGTGCTTGCGGAGCCAGAGGGTGACCAGCCTCTGCCCGAGGCTTACAGCCACCTCCTGCGCAGGGCAGAGCTACTGCACCTGTCCCGCTCCATGCCTCTCCAGGTCTGGGCCTGGGAGACCAGCCCAGACTGGTGGGAGCAGGTCGTGCTGCACGCCTCGGGGGGGACAACTGGAGGCGGAACTTCAGGATGACCAGGGTCAGCTTCACCCCCCTGGTCACGGACCTCACCCCACAGCTGCGCTGCAGGGACACCCCCATGAGGCCTGCCATCCCTGTGGACAAAAACAGTGGCCATTGCCCTCTGGAAGAGGGCCACTCTGGAGTCCCACAGGTCAGTGGCGCACCTCTTTGGTATCGGGAGGTCCACCACCGGGTACATTCTCGTCGAGGTCACCAGTGCCATCAACCAGGTCCTGCTGTGATGCCTGGTGAGACAAGGGGAGCTGCAGGACACCATCCCAGGCATGGCATGGCCACCCTCAGCTTCCCCAACTGTGCGGGAATCCTTGATGAGTACTGAAATAGGAAGGTGTACCACTCCAGCATCGTGCAGGCCCTTGTGGACCACCAGGGCCAGTTCCAGAACTTGTATGTTGGATGGCCAGGGAGGCCCCATAATGCCAGGGTCCTCCGGAACTCCGCCCTCTACTGGGGCATGGAGGTGGGCACCTTCTTCCCCCCTCACAATATCAATCTTGGGGGAGTAGAGGTGCCCATCTTCATCATGGCGGACGTGGCCTACCCCCTGTGGCCATGGCTCCTGCAACCGTATGCAGGGCCCCTCTATCCCTCCCGGCAGATATTCAATCACCCCCTGACCTGCTGTCGCCAGGTGGTGGAGCGGGCATTCAGCCACCTCAAGGCCCGCTGGAGGTGCCTCCTCACCCGCCTCCACCTCGCAGAGAAGATGCTGCCACAGGTGATCGCCACGTGCACGGCCCTCCACAATTATTGTGAGCAGCAGGGTGAGCCCATTCCACTGGCATGGGAGGCTGAGGCCTGAGTCCTCGGCAGGGACTATGCGAAACCTGGACCTGTGCCGACACAGGAGCAGCCATCGCAGTGAGCTCTGTCTGTGTGCGATGCCCTCTGGATTGCCTTTGCCACAGAGGAACTCTGACGGCCACGCCTGCCCTGCCACAAACCACCTTCTCCTCCGTTCACATGCAGCCAGCCCCCACCCATCCACCTGCACTGCCACCTACCCCCAATAAAACCACGCACAACCAAGGATATGTTTCAAACTATTTATTTAACATAACAGGGGTTGGGGCAGGGAAGGGCTGGGGAGGGTTAGGGGAAGGGGGACTTTGGGGAGTTGGGGGGAGGGAGCAGCAACTTGGGAGGGGAAGGGGGTGAAAGAGTCTGGGGGGCAGGAGGGAAGTCAGGCATGGTCCGGGGGGGTGGCGTAACCCGCCCGTGCCCACGGCCACCCTCTGGCTGTTGTCGCCTCCCAGGAGGGCCAGGTGGTGAACCCTCGGTGCGCCGTGGCGGGGCCATCCACACCACCACCTCCCGGATGGCGGCGGCGTAGTCTGCGAGGGCAGTTGGCAGGTGTCCAGGGCTGTGGCCATCTGGTCGCCTGCCGCGGCGACCCACTTGAGGACCCGGAGGGCGCCGTCCTGCCACTGGGCCTGCTCACGGCACCAGGCCTGCGTCGACGCCTCCATCCTTTCCCTGAGCTCCTCGAGGCTCTTGAGGAGCTTGGCGTGCAACCGGGGGGGCCTCCTCCACCGCGGGGGTGCCCTGGGGCTGAGGTGTTGGGCTGGTAGTGCGGCAAGGCAAGCGGCTGGGCGACCTGCTGGAGGGAAGCATAAAACAGTTGGCCCCTGCTGCCTGCTGGCTTTGTCTGTCTGCAGCCTGTCCGCAGCACACACCTCTGCCCTGACTGTCAGCAGGTCCCAGGACCCCATGGGACATTGCCCTGGGGTAGGGCTACCGGACCCCAAAGGCTAGGAAGGAGGCCAGGACAGTACCCAATGGAGGACATTGGAGGACACTGGGTGAAAATGTTGTCTGGCTGTGGTGGTCGTCAGGGTTTAGGGGGCCCTGGAACACTGTCCTGTACAAATCAGTGTTTTCTGGCATTCCAGGATCCTTCAACCCCTACAGTCAAAAGCCTGACAAACTCCAGTATTTTAAACTGCCTGCCAGACAGAGAATGTGAGGGTAAAAAAAGAACAGGACAGTAAATAGGGGACTATGTTCTCCTTTTGCCAGACATCTGGGAACCATACCCTGGAGGCACACATGCTAGTGGTGCCCATGAGGGTGAGCTGGATGCAGCCACGCCTTGCTCCAGGGGGTCTGCTGAGGCCACTTGCCAGTGGTGTGTGCCACATGCTCTCCACCCCGCCCAAGATGTGGCTCCATCTTTAACAGCCAGCCCCTGTTCACCACCCCCAGGGACACAGGGGCCTGTGACCCCAGTGCCACCTGTCTCTGTGGTACCCATGGCCGAGGGGGAGCCTCTGCACCCGCCGATCCTGTGCTCTATTTGCCCCGGTGCCCAGCCCAGGACCCCTCGCTGCCCGTGACCTGCTGGACAGGCCCAGCCCTGTGTGCCTCAGTGGGAGGGGAATACTTACCCACGGGGGCTCCAGAGGTCTGGTGTGATGTCCTGGGCTCCATGTCAGACCCAGGGGCTGAGATGGTGGTGGGCCCCTGGTCCTCTGGGCTGCTCAGTGCCTCTGGGCCGGCAAAGAGGTCTGGGCTGCTCAGAGTGGCCTGTGCCACTGGTGGTGCTGCGGCTGGAGGCCCCCTGATGGAGACGTTGGATGTTGTCCCCAGTGCCTCCGGGCCCGACGAGGGGCTCCCTGGGACGTTTGTGTCCAGAGCCTCTGCGGGGAGACCGCAGGGCTCTGGACCCAGGAATGAATGGAGATCCTCTAAGTACAGGAAGGTGGCGGAGCTCCCTGCCCCCAGGAGGTCTCGGGCCTCCTGGTTCTGAGCATGGTCTTGCCACAGCATTTTGATTTTGCTGTGGACCTGCCCGGTGGTCTGGGGGTGGCCCCCCTCAGACATTGCTGCGGCAATGTCCGAGTACATGTCCCGGTTCCGGTGTAAGGCCCAGAACTGGGATATGATGTCTGGCCTCTGCCAGATCCCAAGGAGGCAGTGCACCTCCTCGGGGGTCCAGACAGGGGCCCTCTGTTACCTCCCAGTGGCTGTACCAGCCTGGGCTGCCATGGTTGCAAAAGGCTGTGGCCACGCTGCCTGACAGGCACACCCTAACAGGAACTTCCTGTTCCCTAGGGTGCTGTGCACCCTCGAAGGAAGGTCAGATGGTTATTTCAAAACAAGCGTTGTTTCAAAATAACACGTCCGGGCAACGGTTGTTTCGAAATGAGTCGTTTTGAAACAACGGTTGTTTCGAAACAGCATGTCCCAATGGTGTTGTTTCAAAACGGAAGGGGTTTAAACCATTTTGAAACAACGTCATTTGGACATGCCACTTCTTATTTGGAAACAAACCCTACCCCCAGGGTTCCCTGGCATCCCCTCTCTTCCCCCCTGCCACTACTGCTGGGGGCCGGGGGCTCCCCCGTCCCCCCCGCCACTTCTGCAGGGATGGGGGGGCTTCTCCAGCACCCCCCCACTGTTTCTGCCTTGGGCAGGGCCGGGGCCGCCTGCTGCCCAGGATTCCCTGCTGCCACCCCCCCAACCGTAGGGGGGCGCCGGGGAACCATGTACGGGAGGCAGTCCCGGCCCAGCCTGTGGCAGAAGTGGCGGGGGGGTGCTGGGGAAGGCCACCCACCCCCAGCAGGAGCAGCAGGGGGAGGGGAAGCCCCCCTCCCCCTGCTGAAGCAATGGGGGGGCAGGGGAAGCCCCCCACCCACTACAGAAGCGGCAGGGGGCAGGAGAATCCCGGGGACGGGACATCCCTGGCCAAGCTAAGGCCTCTCTGCCCCTCCCCTCCCCTATTTTGAAATAGCATGTCACAGTGGCCATGCTATTTCGATTCCCTCTTTTTTCCTTATTTCAAATTCACTTTTTTTTATTTCAAAATAACTTGTTTTGAAATAAGGCCTTTATTTCAAAACAGCTTGCTTCGAAATGGCTTGTTTCCAAACAAGGGCTTGTTTATGGACATAGCCTATGTCCCACACACCATGGTATTTTACACCAATGTATTTCCCACTGCTTCTCTCTGATTCTTTTCATGAAGTCTGCAGTGTTAGGGTTTTCATTGGAGACTTTTGTCTTATTCTCTGACCTAATTCTCACTGATATTAAGGGACTTTATCCCAGAGCCTCTAGTTGGTGTAAATGTCATTTATGTCTATTCTTAGGTTTTATTAATATTAAGAAAGAAAGAAAGAAAGAAAGAAAGAAAGAAAGAAAGAAAGAAAGAAAGAAAGAATTGGATTTTGTGATAGCTGTGATTGATCCCATATGGACCTACAGTGCTCAGCTAAAATACACAGAATGCTAGAAAAAGAATCTGTCTCTGCAGATATAAATGTAGGAGAGCCGCTGGCCCTGGAAAGGGCCCCGATCTCAGTGCACTGGAACTCAGGACTCGTGTGCTGCTCCTTCACCCACTGCCACAGCCACTGCTATGGGCGGCCCAGTGGTGGACCCAGGGCTCAGGCGCTGGGGCTCGAGGCCTGTACACTTAGTGTCATCAACTCCCCAGAATAAATGTGTGTAATCTCTGAACCTTGATCTTCTCCTTTCATGGGCTAGGATAACATGCTCAAATATTTGTTTGTTTAATTTCTTCTGCCTGACTCCAGTTCAACATCTTCATCATCCATGCTGAGGAATCACATCTGTCCTCAAAAGCATTTTTCTAATCATGGGAATCACGTGTCTTCTCAGGTACCATGGGTGCTACTTTTCTGGAAAGTCCATCTGCTGTGAACATAAATTTTCCAGGTGTGTGGGTCAACGATAAATTGTATTTCTGCAATTTTATCATCATTCTTTGAATCCTTAAGGTACAATCATTTAGTGCTTTGTTAAATAATGCAATCAAGGGCTTGTGATCTGTTTCAACTTCTACTCTCTGTCCATAAATGTACTGATTGAATCTCTCACAAGCAAGTAAGATTCCTAAAATCTCATTCTCAATTGGTGCATATCTAGTCTCTGAATCAGTCAGTGATTTGGATGCATGTGCCACAGGTTGCCAGCAATCTTCATGTCTTTGTAAAATCACAGCACCCAACCCAGACTGTGATGCATCTGCTGAAATTTTAATAGGCTTCTCTGAAACATAAAACTTCAATACTGGTTCCTGTATCAAGTCTTGTTTTAAACTTTGCAATGATTCCTCCTGTGCAGCATCCCAGCATCATTCATTTTTGTCCTGCAGGAGTTTTCTTAATGGTGCCGCCTTGGCAGAAAGATTGGGTATGAATTATCCAAGATATTTAACCATTCGCAGGAACTGTTGGACATCTTTCTTTGACTGGGGATTTGGCATCATTTCAATGGCTGAAATCATCCTCCTATCCAGCTTTACACCTTTATGGGAGACAATGTCCCCTATAAAAGTCAATTCTCTAACTCCTAATGCACATTTGTCCTTATTTAGTTTAAGGTTTGCAGCTCTAGTTGCATCCAACATTTGCTGAAGCCAACAGTCATGCTCCTCTTTTGTAGAGCCCTAGATGATGATGTCATCCATGGAGGTCTCCACACCACTAATATGTTCGTAGTTTACATGTATAGTTTTGTGATACACCTCTGGTGCTGAAGCTATACCAAGGGGTAAGTGTAAAAATCCGTATCTTCCAAAGGGGGTATTAAATATAATTTTGAACTTTCCTCTGTTAATTTTAGCCGCCAAAATCCAGAGGATGCATCCAATTTACTAAAATATTGAGCATTTGTAAACTGAACCATAATCTCTTCTCTAGTCACTAGTTTGAAATGTTCTCTTTGTATGGTTCTGTTAAGGTCTCTGGGATCTAAGCATATGTATAGCTGGCCATTACTTTTTCTCACTATGACTAGGGAGCTCACCTATTCCATTGGCTCCTCTATTTTTGGTATTACTTGCATTGCTCTCATCCTTTCAAGCTCATCCTTGAGTTTATCACAGAGTGCAAGTGGGACTTTTCTACATGGACGAATAATTGGAGGGACCTACTTGTTTATGCAGATTGTATGTTCAACTTGCAAGCAACACAATCCCTGAAACAGGTCCTGATATTCTTCAAAGATCACCTCATAGCCAGATACAGCACTATCTTGTAGTGAGAGCACCCTTTATAGTTGATTGAGTTTCTCACATGCAGCCAGGCCAAAAATTGGTGTCACCTACTATGGCACTACAATGAAAGGCAGCCTGTACATGGTGTTCCTATGGTTAATACTAACAAAGCAGCATCCCTGAACAGAGGGCCATCTCTAAGATAGGGTGACCAAGGCAGCTGCCCGGGGTGGGGGGGGGCGTGTGGCCACACCCCTGCCCCTCCCATGCCAGGGACCGGGCAAGCCAGGCAAAAGGGCATCCGGGTTCAGCGCTGCCAGTCCAGCCACCTCCCTTCCCCTCCAGATGCGCTGCTCTGGGCTCTGGGCAGGAGCAGCAGGGAAGGGGCAAGAGGCAACATGGAGCCAGTATCACTACAACCCTCCCTTGGTGGTGCTGCCTCCTGCCCCCTCCTCCCTGCTCTGGCACACAACCCAGAGCAGCAAGCATTGCCGGGGGATGGGGCAGACTGGCAGCACTACACCAGGCCGCACTTTTGGTCTTGCAAACAAGTCCCTGGCATGGGGGGGGGGGAGCAGTGCAGGGGTCTGTTCCTCCTCTGGGATGGCCAGCGCCACCCCACTATTGCCGGGGGTAGGGGTGAGGCAGGCCCACAATGGGCGATTTGCCCAGGGTGCCGTACACCCCTAGGGATTGCCCTGCCTGCATGTATATATTTGTTCCAGAATACCCAGTTCCTTTTATGTTTGTTGGTCCCAGTTTAGGTCTTATTCTCAGTCTCTCATAATCTCATGCAGACAGAATGTTAACCTGAGCTCCTTTGTCTAGTTTCAGTGGAATGACTGTTCCATTCACTGGCAGAGGCTGTATCCAGTCCCTCTCACTAGGTTTGCTTGATCCCAGTACATCTACTAAGCACCCCTCAGTCTCACTATCAGTGAGTAAATGCACTTGATTTTTCCTCCTCTGGGATCTAAAGCAGTTTGCAAAATGCTTAAGTTTCTCACAGTTATGACAAAAATTCCCAGAGGCCAAACAGTGTCTGGGACCAAGTCATGATCTACACTTCCTACAAGGCCGCCTGGACTCAGTCTTCCTGATGGCAGGGGTTGCTTCTATATTGTGATTTGAACCACTCTGGCTATATGCTGTTTGTCTAAGTGCATGAACTGTCCCTTCTGGTGAATTCAGCTCTTGTACTTGTGATTTCACCATTTCAGTGGCCCTACATATTTGGAGGGCTTAATTCAAAGCGATCTCCCCAGTTTTGAGCAGTCTTTCTCTTAACACTTTGTCTGTAAGGCCACGAATGAGTCTATCTTTGATCAGAGCCTCTGCCAAGCCACCAAAGTTACAGTTTTTACTGAGTTTCCTTAATTCTGTAACATATTGCTTTATGGTGTTATCTAGTTTTCCCATGCATGTAAAAAATTTATGCCTCTCAAAATTCACATTCATTTTTGCAAGCAATATTCGCAAACTTAGTGTAACCCCTTTGGGGTCTTAAAGAGCATGGTTCCTTTAAATCTTTGCCCTGTGGGGGAGGGACTGATTGTCCCGAAAGGAGGGTGTGGAGCTGATGGCAAGGGGCTACAGCCAGAAAGAAGCAGCAGAGAAGGACCCAGCCTGAAGCCAGGGAGGACAGAGCGGCTGACCTGGGACACCAGGCCAGCGCACACAGGAGGATACTGTGCTGGGGAGAGTCACCCAAGGACAGAGCTGGACCTAGTGAATGGCCATCTGGAGATGTGGGGCCTTGCATACAGGGCCTGGGACGTGGTCTGTGACTAAGGGGGAGACTGTAGTTAGTTAAGTGGGGAGGGTGTTGCTCCGTGGTTGCAGAGAGCAGCAGAAAAGGCATCAGAGGGTTTTTGCTGGGAAAGCTGCTAGCACCGAAGACAACCAGGAGCTGCTGGACTGACCACTGGACTGGAGTTGTGCTAGGACTCGTGAACTCAGGGTGCAGACACAGAGCTCACTGTCTGCCTTCAGCTTGCTGTACTGTTGGGCCTGCAGGGCCCTGTGTTAGCTGTTACTCTGTGTTACTGCTGCCCCTTCTCTCCTGTTGGTTTCTCCTTTGCGTAAATAAACCTTCCCCATTTCCATAATCCCTGTGTTCTCCCAGTGTGTGTGTGTGGTCATTCTGGAGGGTTTGGAACAAGTGCCCCTGGAGCAAAGGGGCTCTCCTCATTGCGTCCGCATGCACGCTCTTCCCTGGCCAGAGCTGCCTGCAGGGCAGACTCTGTCTGGCCACCAGAGTCTTACATTAGTCCGTATAATGTTTTAATTCATGCTTTCACCATCTTGAAATTCAAAGTTATTATATACATCCAGTGCCTCCTCTGCAACAACATGCAAAAATATAGATAATTTCTGGTTTTCATCCTTGTTCTGCACTCCAATGGCAGACAAATACAACAGAAATTGCTGCTTAAACTTTATCCAGTTTTCTGCAACATTACCAGACATTTGGAGAGGTGAAGGCACCTGTAAAACATCCAGTTTTCTGCAACATTACCAGACATTTGGAGAGGTGATGGAGCCTGTAAAACATCCATGTTTGGAGCTTGAACTTACTTGCTGAAGTATCATTTTCAGATATCCCTGGTGCTTTTCTGTTTTCAGTTGCAAATGCAGGAATTTTCCTCCAAGTCTTTTTAGTTTCCAATCTCATTCACCATGTTCTGACACCATGTAATAATGATCTTGAGGGTTCATTAAAGACCATACTACTGAATGAGTGAGGAATAGAACTTTAATCATACAGACAAGTATCCAGGTACCTACCTGGGAGCAGCCATCTCAGATAGACTCTAGTGCATGTCTCCTAATTCACACAACACTGTCCCATGCTAGGGATTGTCTCTAAATTCACAACATTATACAAGCATATACCACTACACCTGGGGTGTTCCAGTCTGCAGGAACTTAACCTGAGAATGGACACCTGCAAAGAGCAGAGAGAAATATCAGCCACAGAGATCACCAATAGCTGATTCTATAGAGAGGAGCGACTGCTCACTGTAGGTACTTATATGATGCAAAGGCAAGGAGAGGGAGAAGCAAGATTTTCATCATTCCTCTTAGAAATCAGGCGCTATGACACAGCGGGAATGACCAGGATTTGTCTGACGGAGGGACAACTGAAATAAAGAAAGGAAGCATTCTGTTTTTTAGAGAACACAAAATAACCATTTGCATACTATACCATGCTATGCAAAGCACTCATAAATTAGCTATTTGGTAACTCTCACATATGAGGTGCCTGTCTAGTAGTCGTATGCGAATAGCTCACATACCGATGGAGTTCAAAACAAGTACGTAGACCCATCATACTTGAGACTACACAGACAAAGACTCAGAGGCATTCCATTGCTAGGGAACTACCTCCTTACGCCACATCTAGCTAGTTAGCTAGCCATCCCAAGCAATGTCTATTCAGAATGATAATAAAATGTTAGCAACCAAAGTATTTGTTACTATTAATATGGTCATTCTTGCCAGACAGGCCTTTTAGGGTCATTTTCTCTGAACAAAAATAACAGAGGCCATCTGTGATGATGCTAAAGGTACCATTGGGTATGGATGTCAGTATGGCCCACAGGATGGCGCTCTGATCTCGTGGTTTGGGAGACCAGGGTTTATTTTCTGGCTCTGCCTATGGCCTGCCGGATGACTCTAGGCACATCCAGTCTTCCTGCCCATTTTGTTTTCCTATCAGTTCCCCCCACAGCATAAAAGGAGGGGGAATGTGACTTCTCTCTCCTTGTAAAGATCTTTAAGATGTCCAGATGAAAACTTATAACTCTTAGTAATAGTAAGGCTTGTAATATATGTTTGTCACTTTACGGGTCTATAGGGAATGTTCAGCATGGACCAGTAGCAGGTTTATATAGATGCACAGACGTTAGTATTGGAAGAGACCAGTATCATCATCTACTTTGATCTGAATATTGCAGGTCACAGAATCTCACCCAAGCATTCCTCAACTAGACCCCATCAAAGGGGTGGCAGGGGGTGTTCAACTGGTTGCAACCAGTCATGGTTGACTCTGGATTTTATGCCTTCAGGCAGCCACAGCGAGCTGTAAGTTTGGTTGAGCCAATTTAACACTGGACTGGTCAAGTGTAGGTTTTTTGAGAAGCGATAAGTGGTTGATATCAGACCAGTGGGCTGCTGATTTTTGAGACCACAGGGAAGCTCTGTAAGCTGCATTTAGGGTCACAGCCGATTGCTCAACACCAGGCTGCTCTCTCACCCTTTACACTCTGTCTGAAATAAAAAAGTCTACTGTCTGTCCCTCTGGAGATGACATCCAGATCTGGTAAATATAACCTGGTAAAATTCAGGATTTAAATTGGGAAATGCTTTTTGGGTTTGTGTGTATATGTATTATCACTGCTCTAAACTTACTAACCTCACAGATCAAAATCAAGCTGATGTTAGTTACCTCTAACTCCTCTCCCACAATCTAATTTGGGCAACAGCAGAGTGAAAGAGAGTGATGAAAGAGTAAATCCACTTGTGTTTCCCGCCTGGCACCCCAGCTGACCCTTGTGACTCCTAGCCTCAAACAGCTCAAGGCTAGCCCCACTGGGTCGTAACCCATGCTGTCTGGAGAGCAAGGGGAGAAAGCAAGGTGTTCATGCTGCCCTGGGCTGCGCATGATGTTTCAGTGTGTGTGCGTTAAATAGAAAAGCTCTTTCGCCCATGGATTGTGCTCTCTCTCTGTCTCCCATGATCCCCATTCTGCTAAATCCTGCACCAACTGGGATTGGCAAAGGGGTTTTACTTCAGTGTTAGGCACAGGGATTGGGATAGGCATTGTAGTGGTATTAGTGCTCTAATTTCTGTTTATTGGGCTATTAATTTGTACTTGCACAATCTTCAAATGCCTTAAAGAAATAGAGTTCTGAAAATGCAGTCTGTATGGGGCTTTGGGATAAATGAGATTTAATGGGAGTTGCAAGCTTGTTCAGTAATAGGAATATTAGTAAATAGCTTAGCTTGGCTTAGTAGCATAGAGCAATGCAACCACAAGCTGCTATCACTGAATTTGATAATTTTTATACAATATTGTAAAACTTCATTAGAAAAAATATTAATCTCTCATTTAACCTACTCTTTTTATTTTCTGTAACCCTATCTACCTCAATAAAAGTTACATAAATAGTGATTAAACAGAAAGTAGTGGTCTGGTCTCTTACCTCTCAATTGGGACACACTATCACATTGTGGGGTCTGCGCCCCGGTGCCCCACTTCCCCACAACAACCCCTTCTGAATCTTAGGTGTAATGTTCCTACCAGTGGGGTTAGGGGGTCTTCTCTAAAACTCACCGTAGGCTGTGGGTGGCACCTACAACAAGTCTGCTCCTTCCCCCACCACCCAGATTTCTTGCCCTTCAAATCCACCAACCTCTCTTGTATATTTCCTTTGTATGTGCATGGATTCCAGTGGGGGAAACCCAACATGTGACTTCTCTACATAAATAGCTAAGCCAAAACAAACTTGAGTTTGAATCAGTTCTGCTCTACCTTGCTGAACTGGTCTCATCATTTGTTTTTCACTCTGCCTCCTTGGATTTATTCAAGCTGTCTGATATAGGAGTAGCCTAGAAAGCTCCTTATCCAGGTGATGAAGATGAACAGGAACTAGCAGGTCTAGTGAGAGGGTAGAATCACACTAGCAGCTAATTTTTGGTGTGCATTAATGAGTTGAACTGGTATCTCATGGCAAAGTTTGGAATCCACTTCCCCTTTTAGTGCCTGTCCTGCTTTGGGTTTGAGTCAGTGTTTCTCAAGTGCAGTAATAGGTGGTGTGTCTGCCACTGTCTTGGAGCCCATTGGTAGCGAGAACTAGTTCTTGGAAGAATTAATGGAGATGCTGATGTGACTTTAGAAGGAAGTGACATAGTTTGTGCTTCCCTTTTGTGTTATACTCTCCATCCATTTCTGCCCTCTCCCAGGCTGTGCCGGACCCAGTTCCTCCAGCAACAATCACTTGCAAGACTGTAGCCAGGAAAATCGGAGATGGAGCTGGTGAGTCTGAAAGTCATTGGTGGTTTTAGAGTTCTGGGCCCCGACTCCACCAGCTGCTCTTTGACAAGGACCCCTGTGAATAAGACAGAGCATGTAAACTTATCCACAATCCAGTAATCACCTGGTGGGTGAACAGATGTGTCCTACGCAAACTCCAATACTCACATGGTGGAGCACCCAGCAGGAGAACAAATACACACAATGGTGTCATGGTTGCACTCCTGTTGACTAGGGCCTCAGCTGGGAAGGCAGGAGAGTCTGAGACTTCTCCCACCATGTTTGTGCAGGAGACTTGGGGGGGACAGGATTCGAATACAGGTTTCGGTCAGCAGATTGAAGAGCTCAGAGGGCTTCAGAGGGAAATTAAATTGGTTTGTTCCTTATCAAACACTTGAGACACAGAATTCAAGTGTAGATCTGTTGATGTTGAATCCTAAAATTGCCCCACAGAAATTAGAATGATCTGGATGCTTTTAGGCATGTGATGGGCTCTGAGCACTGTCCCTAAGATTGGCAAAGGATGTAGGGAGAAGCGGTTCTTGGGTGTGTCTCTCAAGATGAGGCTTCAGCCTTTCCAGGACTGGGACTAAACTAAACAACACATTCTCTGTTCTACACATTGCAGTCCTGTCCCAGGAGGCTGCCAGATACATTCCCAAGAGTGATTACACTAGTGATGATAAAAAAAATGAGATATCCCAGGTTGGGGTGAGATTCTCCTTGTCATTCACCATTCACTAGGTCTCTTTGGTCCTTCCTCAGCCTCGTGGTGATAGGCAATATGACCTTTGAAGATCCATCCCACTACACATTCCTATAATTCTGTGATTGACTAGACCAGGTGGATTTCAGGGAGGAAACTTGTTAAGGAACAAAGGAATGAGTATAGAAACAAAAGGAACAGTTATGGAGAAAGACAATTTGTTGCCTATTTTGTTTTTTGAGCAAACATTTGAAGGAATTCCTAATAAAATATTGATAAATATACTTATGCATGGTTTTCTGTGGAAAACTTTAATCCAGGTTCCGAATGAGATAGCCCTCAATGAAAATTTGACTTCCTAGAGTACAGTGTTGTATTTAAAGAGAGACTAACAGGAAAATGAAAATTCAAAGCCACATGAAGGATTTTTGTTTAAGCGGGGCTCCTAGATCTGCTGCGTACATAATTTTACAATGCCCACATCCCTCAAAGAACTCATTGGGAACAGAGTCATTGACTTGATTGCAGGAATCATTAATATCTTCCTCTTCCAATGCACATTGTCAAAGACTACCCATGGGCACAGATGATGGTGAAGCAAGTCTAGAGTTCACAAGGTGTTAACAATGGCCCTGTACCAAGGACCACCCTTCGTTGTGCTTTTGAAAAGCCACTTCCCATTTTTGTAGGAGTCTCTGCTCTATGTTTCTGTGTCTCTGGCATGGTAATAGACTGCAATGTCTGCAGCTACCAGCAAGGGGATCTGTAGGGACAACTGGTTCTTGGAAGAGTCTTGTGTGATGGTTGTTTTTCTCTGAAGGGGGCTGGCATAGTCAGTGGACCAGCTGCTAAGTATACAGTATATGCATCCTATCCATTCAAGCCCTATCCATGCAGGATGCCTAATTCAGTCCCAGTTGGTGGTGGTACTAGAAACTTAGTCCCTAGAGATGGTGCAAGTGACTGTGAGAGTATCCCTGGGTTTCACAAGTCCAGGCCCCTTTTTTTCTGAAGGTGCACTAGTTTGAGGACACCTAGAGAGGGAATAAATACATGAAGGAATGAACCCAGCTCCCAACCATTACCAGCGGGGATAATGTGACAATACAACACTTGAGAAAGCACCTAAGAAAATCAGGCATCCAACTGCCACTATTTCCATTTGGGAGCCAGGCATCTCACTCTTTTAGGCTGCTTTACAAATCTCATCTGGAGCCACTGCAGTAAGGGACGCTCCTCCTCCCCTACCCAATGGAGAGTCCAGCATGAACAGGAAAAGAAGTAGCCGCTTTGTGTAATATCTGAAGTAAAGGAACCCCTCTCAACCGCATTCCATATTGTAAATGTAAAAGCCCCTTTTCACCAAGGTACTCCATCTTGTACAAAACACTTTCTAAGTTTTTAGATGACTAAGTAACTTTATTTAAACAAGGTATAGATGGAGGCTGTAGGTATGTGTGACTTGGTCCCAACTGCCCACTTGTCCTGCTGAAGTATCATTTCCAACTGAATGGTGGGACAGTGTGAAAACATGCCTTTAAAAGAAAGAAAGAAAGATCCACCCCAAAAGCAAAAGAAACTGAATCCAGCCATCAAAAATGAGCTGAAAGTCCAGTCTCCTATTGTCTGGCAATCAACAGTCATACAAAAGTGATGTGATGTTTGCATGGTGGTAGCAATAGCACTCCAAGGCCAGGTAATTGATAGCCATGGAGTGTTTTAGGACATGGTTTAGAGTCAGGGAGCTTTAAGGACTGTTGCCCGCTCCCACCTTCGGAACTTAGAGTGCCACTGTTGGGAAACTGCTGTCATACTAGGCCTGAGATGGTCAAGCCATCTTGTAAAATACATGACCCAAATCTCATCTTTAAAAACATATTATAAGTAAATACAATGGTAGTGTTATAAACAAGCTTGGCCTTTGTTATGCATGTGTAACTTTACTGGTTTCTTGATAAGGTTTACATATACCTGTTTAGAGGTTAGCCCAGTAAGTGAACTGCTTTATCTCTTACTATTGTTCTGTTCAAAGCAGTGAAAAGGGAACATTACTATGTAATGGAACTTTGATGGACCAATGTAAACTGTCCATCAGTGGTGCTATTGCACCTAATTACCTGTGGTACCCAAGAGGTGAATGTTGCATAATCCCTTTATCTCACATCCTATGTTCCTTCTAAGCTGTGCATAGGTGCACATGCACAAAGGTTGTGAAACCCGTGCACACAACAAAATAAAGCGTGCACAAAATATTTCAACAATGCTAATATTTAATGCTACTTTAAGAATAAAGCTTTGTAATTTATATAGTCATTTCCATCACCATATCTAAATAAAATTTATATATTATTTGCATCATACACACTTGCTTCATTGTGTTCACACGTTTGACCACACTCATTGGAGTGAGCAGAAATTTGGACACTGGTTCTGATAATGTGCACAAAAGAAATTTTTTCTGCACATAGCCTATATAAAATTAGAGAGAATATTGCTCACATCCATCCAAGATTCTCAGGGAAAGTTTGGGCTGCAGTATTGAGATCCTAGCCAACACCAGCCTGGAAATCACCCTGCTAATTCTCATGGGAGAATTAGGACAAATGCTACCCCTTGGCTATTTGGTGTCTTTTCCTTAAAACTGAAACTTAAACTCATCCAGGTATTGGATGTATGCCTTAGACCCACAAACTTCAAATTCTGCTGGAAACATGATGTATTGGACTTTCAAATCAGTGAATGTATATGGTGACATTAACTCTTTAACAGTACTCTTAAAGTCTTTCTTTCCTTGTACAAGAAACCTTTAGTTTTAGTTTCTAAAGGATTGCCTGGCAATGTGATCCAAACGTATACATGTCTCTGTAATGTGGCTGACCGTTTGGGGTCAGGACAAACCTTTCTGATTAAAGAACTTGGAATCTAAAGCAATTTCTTTCTTTACCAGACCTAGTATCTTTATTGGGGACCGGTGATTGAAATGCAGTAAAAGGGGCTGAGTATATTTTATGGTAGCATCTTGATATTCAGTGTTGGGGATCAGAAACATCGTTTGTGACTGGATGGCAAATTTATATACAGTTATCCCACAAGTGCTGTGAGAATCTGCTCTCCTTTCTGCAGCTTGCCCAGATCTTTTCATATGCAATTGTTTATCCTAGGAAATCCAGCTCACAACAGCCTTGACAGGTGCCCTTGAGCTGATAGAGGTGCGGTACCACTTAATAGCTACAAGAGGGCATCCATGGCAATATGGAGATACAGTACCACTTAATGACCACTGTAAAGTGCTTTTGCATAGATGGGCATGGTTTACCACTTTCTGGCCACTGGAGGGTGCGCTTGAGCTGGTGGGGGCACAATACCACAGGAGAGAAACCTTGAGGGTATGGGGGTGCAGCACCACTTAATGGCCACAGGAGGGCATCCAAGAGAAGCTGGGGAGGTGCACTATCACTTAATGGCCACCAGAGAGTGACCTGGGGCTTAAGAGTTTTCAGAACCACTAAATGCACACTGGAAGTAGCCCATGAACTGATGTCTATGAAGTACCATTTAAAGGCCACAGGCAGGCTCCTATGAACTGATGAGTGTACAGTACCACTTAATGGCACCTATGAACTGATGAGTGTACAGTACCACTTAATGGCCATCAGGGGGCACCCTGGAGGTGAAGGGGATGCAGAGCCACTTAATGGCCATTGTAGGATGATCTGGGGCTAAAGAGGTTTCAGCACCACTTATTAGTCACTGGAGGCTGCCCTTGAGACAGTGTGGGTGCTGTACCACTAAATGGCCATGGGAGAGCAGCCATAAGATGATGGGGTGCAGTACCACTTAATGGCCACCAGAGGTCATCCTTGGGCTGTTAGGGCTGCAATACCACACAAATGCCACCAGAGGGGGCCTTGGGCCAATGGGGGATCATTACAACTTAATGGCCCCAGAGGGTGCCCTAGAGAAGCCGGGGGGTCAGTTCCACTTAATGGCCCTTGGAGGTCGACCTTTGAGTGATTGGGGTGAAATACCAACTAAAGGCTATTGGAGGGTGCCCTTGAGGTCATGGTATTTAAGTACCACTTTAAAGCATCCAGAAGTTCACTAGAGCAGATGGGAAAGCAGTTCTAATTAATGACCACCAGGTGGCGCCATTGGTCCAACGTGGGTACATTGGTACAACTTAATGTCTGCCAGAAGGCGCCCTATTGCAGTTGAGGATGCAGTACCACTTAATGTCCACCAGAGGGCTCCTTGAGCAGTCGAGGGATACAGTACCACTTAATGGCAACTGGAGGGTGCCACTGGGTGGATAGGGGGTGCAGTGCTACTTAATTACCACCAGAGGATTCTGTTGGTTCTGTGAGGGTGCAGAATCAATTAATGGCCATGTGAGGTCTCCATTGTGTCAAATGTGGTGCAATAGCACATAATGGCCACCAGTAGGCACCCTAGAGCAGCCAGAAGTGCAGTACTGCTTAATGTCCACCATAGGTGCCTTTGGGCCGATGGAAGCGCAGTATCTGTTAATGGTCAAGGGAGAGGTCCCTTGAGCCAGTGGGGGTATAGTATCACTTAATGACTACTAGAGGACACTTTTGGGTATGTGTGGGTACATTACTACATAATGGCCATCAGAAAGAGTACTTTAGCCAATGGGGGTGAAGTACCACTTCAGATATGTTCTCTGGAGGTTGGCCAGGAATCTCAGGGGTGTGGCCAGGGTGTTGAACTGGTGCCAGAGCATGGACAGGACAAGCTGGTTGATGACCAGTGCCTGCCCCCAAAGGAAGAGGCACTGCAGCAGTTCTGTCCTTCTCCACAGCTGCCCAACAACCCTGCTTTCTAAATCATTCCAGTTTTCATCCAGGGAGAGATGGGTGGCAGAAAGGTAGACAACGAGATAGAGCACTGGACTTGAGCTCTACTGGACGACTTGCAGTGCAGGTGGGAGGGAGCTTGCCAGCCACCTGGCCACTACAATCAGGCCAGAGCACTTGACTTGGGCAGAGGAGGCTGCCAAATAGATGGACAGGCAAGCCTCAACTGCACCAGGTCCCCTCGTTTCTGGACCACAAGAAGCACACCATTGTTGTACAGTGATAGGACGAGCCTCAGCTCTGATTCACAGAGCCCCAACCCTGTCAAACTCTAAAGGAGAAGACAGAGGAAGGGCTCTATGTCCAGAGCATACAGCTGGCCGACAGTGGATGGCCTTTATGCACTCCTTGCCCAAAGCTGACAAGTTCAGTCAGGGTCCAGCTGAGCTTGACGAGACTCTCTGCAAGGGCATACAGCACCTGGAGAAGCCCCATGAAGTGGGACCCAAAGCCAAACACCTCCAGGGTGCCCAGGAGATACCTGTAGGCCATCCTGTCAAATGCTTTCTCCTGGTCCAGGGCAAGGAGGGTGAACAAAAGACTGTTCCTAAACCCAAGCTCCAAGAGGTCTCAGATCAGGTACAGGTTGTTGAAGATGGAGTGGCACGAGAAAGTGTAGGTCTGGTCATGATGGATCACATCCTGAAGCATGGACCCCAGCCATAGTGAGATGGCCTTGGCTACTATTTTCTAGTCTGTGCTGAGAAGTGAGACAGGATGCCAGTTCCAAAGTTTGCAGAGGTCCCCCTTCTTGGACAGCAAGGCCAGCACTGCCTATTAGCAAGAAGGGGGGAGTTCTGCCTTCCCTTGGACTCGGCCCAGATGATGCTGAGGTCCAGATCAAGGATGCTCCAGTACACATGGTAGAACTCCACACTCAGAGTGCTTGTGCCTGGAGATTTGTTGTTGGACATGAGATGGAGGGCTTCTGAGAACTCGGCCAGAATGAGAGGAAGCTCCAGCTGGTCCCAGTTACCCTCGCTGACTGTGAGAAGTTAATTCCAGGGCACCCTGCAGGCAGCAGCTTTGGGCAGATCCAAGGAGAAAAGCCTGGTGCAGAAAGCCCATGCCCTTCCATGCATCTCCTCCAGATCCATGAGGGGGGCACTGTTGTTGGTGAGAAGGTAGCTGACATGTTTTTGGCCCCCCTTTATTTCTCCAGGGTGTAGAGGAAGTGGGAGCCTCAATCCATCTCCCAAAGGAGAAGGATGTGGGATCAAACTAAGGATTCCCAGGCGTTAAGGTCCTCAAGGGCATGGATCTCAACCCACTTCTCCTGGTGCACACTGCAGAGGGATGGATCCTTAGGACCGGAGGCCAGATGCCTCTCCAGCTCCAAGACCTCTCGTTCCAGCTGTTCTATCACTGCATCCCTCCGCCAGTTCGGCCCCTTAGTGTAGTTGTGGCAAAAGAGCTGGGCATGCACCTTCCCCCCATCCCACCAATGCCACACTAAGAGAAAGGTGGTCCTCTGCTCCCAGCAGGCCAGCAAGAACTTGCAGAAGTACACCACAAAGCCCACATCCTCCAGCAGGCTATTGTTAAAGTGCCAGTAAGCCTGCCCTGGCCTCTCTGCTGACAGAGACGCAGTCATAGTCGCAAAATGGTGACTCAAGAATGAGGCCAGCCAGACGCTGGAGGAGTGGGCTCATGAATGATGGAACCTGGACAAATAAATATGATCCAACTGGAAGTGGCATGACTGATGGTTCTCCACCCAAACATAGGTGAAGGTGACCTGATATTCCGGTTGGTGGTCACGCCAGATCTCCACCAGGAAGTGATGGGTTTCTATTTCCCTGAAGGTGTCAATGGCATCTGGGCACTGCTCGATCTCTGTACAGTCCTGCTCCTCAAAGGTGACATTAATATCCCTGCCTAAAACCTGGCACTCCTGAGGATGCAAGGTGTCAAGAAAGGCAGCTGCCTGTCGGACAAAGTGCATCTGCTCTAGGCCCGATGTCTGGACATAGAAATTGACCAAATTCAATTCTATCCCTTCCATGCAGACCCAGTGCTGCAGCAGGTGGCCCAACACAACCTCAGCAACCCCTAGCACCTTGAGCTGTAGGTTGGGAGAGAACAGCATGGCCACTCTGCTGGAGAAGGTGGAGAGATGACTAAGAAATACTCCATTTCCCCATTCCAGCCACCAGCTGGCTTTGCTGGCTGGATCCACATGGGCCTGCTGCAGGAAAACAACAGAGTACTCCCATCAAGGCTGTTTTCCCACTCTGGCATTCTGAGCGCAGAAGGTGGGGGCCCACAACAGTCCTTAAACCCACTGGCCTTAAAGCCTGGTCTTAAAACTCTCCAAGGCCTCCAATTCCTGGCATTGGAGTGGTATTGCCACCATCACCCAAATGCAAAAACATCTTGAAACCTAGGGAGGCACAGTTGCAAATTCCTTCCTGTGAGGTACCCTCAATCAGTGGCGTCGCTAGCGCTGGGCACACAGGGCACGTGCCCCGGGTCCCAACGCCGGTGCCCCGGGTCTCCAGCCCAATCGGGCCGGGGATCAGGGGCCCGATCCCTGGCGGTCCGCGGCCACGGCAGCCGCGTCTCCAGCCAGGGATCCGGGGCCTCTCGGGCCACCCGGCAGGCCCCGCCACCTGGCCTGGGATAGGGCCAGGGGGCGGCTATGCTGCTGCCGCCAGCTAGCCCTCGCTGCCGTGCGGCGCGGCTCAGCCTAGCCTGGCCCGGTGCGGCCGTAAGCGGCCGCTGGTGGCCAGGACCGCGGCCGCAGCCCTGTATCCCCGGCCGGGGACAGGGCTGCCGCGGCCGCAGCCAGGCCCCGGATCCTCAGCAGGGGATGGGGCCGCTGCAGCCGTGGGCTGCTGGCCGGGTCCTGGATCCCCGGCCAGGGACGGGGTCGCCGTAGCCACCAGCGGCCAGGCCAGGGATCCGGGTACCGGCTGGCCGCCTGTGGCGGCCCCGTCCCCCGCTGGGGATCTGGGGCCTGGCTGCGGCCGCCGCAGCCCCGTCCCCGGCCGGGGATCCAGGGCAGCGGCCGCGGGCCCGGCCGTACCGGGCTGGGCCAGGCTAGGCTGAGCCGCGCTGCACAGCAGTGCTGCCCAGCTGGTGGCGGCGGCACCGCGGCCTCCCCCTGGCCCCATCCCAGGCCAGGGGGTGTGGCCTTTTGTCTGGGGCGGGGCCTGCCCTCCAGGGGCGGGGCTGGGGGCGGAGCCTGCACTCTGGGGGCAGGGCTGGGACCGTGCCCCAGGTCTTTCCCTTCCCCAGCGACGCCCCTGTCCTCAATCACTTTTTGTTAATTGTTCTAGAAAAAAATTGAACCTCAGCTGGGATATCAGCTTAAATTGGGACAGAATCACCTTTTGTAGCTGTCTATGTGGTCTGAGACACATGCATACAAAACCTCTTGCCTTTTAAGACACAGAAATCGAGCTTACTTTAAAAGGAGAAAATCTTTAATTAAAAGAGCAGATAAGAAGGACAGAGAGTTTCTTCCCTGGGATTTAATTTCAGTAGTCCCTGGTTAGTGGGCGGGAGTACATGTGCTCAGCACAGAGAAATCCAAAAACAAACCAAGAACAAAGAAATGCTCTGACCGCATCTAAATAAATGTTCCCTGTTCTACTCGTACCTGGTCATTTACAATCTGAGCTTATCTTTGCCAAGGATGTTTCTCGATCCTTCTTCAGGCCTTTCTACCTGGCCTCCTCCTGATCCTTCCAGGAGCTTTGTTGCATCCAAACAGGAACAGGAAAGGCTGCTGCTCCAATTCAAAAACCTGTGTTTTCTTCCTATTGGCTCCCCTGGGACTCACTGACCATGATGTTAACCCCTTCCTCACCAAAGTTACTACACCCCCCCTTTGAATGAAGGAGAGCACCTGGGTGCTGCGGAGACCCATCCTATAGCCCCTGGTGTTTAAGGTTGCAAAGACGGTAGGAGTCATAAGGAGGACTGGGGAGGATCCTTGGGGTGGCAGGATTTCCAGCATCCTCTGTCAGGCCATGCAGCAACTTGTGACCGACCCCAAAAGCCATGAGGGAGTCATGGAAGCTGTGGGCCCTCTGTCAGGCCATGGCATCCTGTCTCCTGGTGCTTTTGGCCTCCTTTAGAATGGCCCTCATGGCCTGGAGGACGAGATGGAAGTCACCCTAGCGCTGCAGGGTAAGCCACACCTGATTCCTTGCCCCACAGGTCTCAGCCAGGAACATGCTCAACTCCTTCTGTAGTGCCAGGGAGTCTGGGACAGAAGGCTGCCAGCCATCCTTCGGTTGGGTACCCATATTGGCCCCACAGCCAGCAGGGATGGATTGATAGTGCACAGAGCCCCATCATGATGCTGGTGGTGTGAGCTCTGCATTATCCAGGCCAACCTCTTCATGAAGGGAAATGATGGCAAAGGGAAGACAGCAGCTCTGGCTATAATGGCAGCCACAAATACCACCCTCCAGGGGTCGGCATTTGGGAAGAAGAAGAATACGACCCCAGGTGGCTTTAACAGTGGAGAGAGCTGGGGTAGAGGTAGGGTCAACAGTATGCACAAGTGGTGGGGAAGGTGTGAGGGATGATGACACTGTCAGGGGTGGGAGTGGGATGCAGGTCAGAGATAGGCGCCCCAGTGGTCAAACCACCAGGGAACAGCTCCTTGACCAGGCATGGGAGTTGTAGGAAAAAGGTCAGGGGGTGGATCTCTGCCGATGATGGGCGTATGTACCAGACAGGACACCTTGTTCATGGCTTCAGTGTCAGTCTCAGGTGGCATGGGTCAGGACTATCGGAAGAGGGAGGAAGTAGCTGTCCTGGTAGAGATGGTCCCCCAGAGCCTGGCTGCTCTGTGTTAGTCATTGCCTTTACAAGCTTGGCAGCTGTTGACAAACATCAAGTGCCACTGGCAAGTAGAGCAGCCTGGGGGTGTCCCCGGGATGATGGTGGGGACAGCAGGCTGGGGCAAGTGCTGGGGCAGGTGGGAAGGAGAGGGTGGCATAAGCTTATTACTGCCCTGATCAAGGTCCATTGGCAAAGTGTCATCCTCCCCCGGGGCAACTGGAATCAGATACAGGGCCTCAATCTCTGCAAAGATGGAGCCCTAATCTCCCTCTGCCTCGACGGAAGCATCCTCAACAGACACCGGGGCGGATAGTGCCTCGTCATCATCAGCAGGTTCAGGTGATGTTAGTGCTTCAGGCCAGTGGGGGAGGGTGCAACTGTGGCCTTCCCAGGAAAGGCAGCTAAGAAGGCCTCTGAAAGAGGGGCCTTACTGCCCCCCTGTGCTACTGCTGCTATCTCCTCAGCTGGAACCTTCTGCTGGACCTCATCAGGCGGCACGGTGGAAGGCGTTTTGGCAAGTTCAACATCATTAGCCTCCCACATTGACTTCTGGGTGGGCCTCCTCCTCATTTGACTTAGCAGGGAGAGTCTGGGCCTTCCTTTTACTTGCTGTCCTCCGCTGTGATGAGGACCGAGCACTCCAGGGTGGTAGTAGGGGCCTGGCTACTGGGGACAGAAGTAGGCGGAAAGGGTGAAGGTGCATGGGGTCTAGGGGATGAGTATGGAATGGCAAGGGTACAGGAACACTCCCCCTGGTTTAAGGCCTCTCCCTGGCTCTCACCAGCCACCTTCTCTACTCTCTCTTCCATGTGTCCTGATGACGAAAGAGGAGGAGGAGGAGGAGAAGGAACAACTCTGGTGGCTGGATGGCTAGCATTGCCAGCGATGGTGCAGCTGGCTCCCACGGGAGCCTCAGAGAGCCTTGCCTCATGGTTAAGGTAGAAAAAGGGCCTTGGCTATCTGAGGTGGAATGTGAGGAGGTGGCATGCATAGCAGCTGGAGGGATTGAGGTCAGCTAGGCATATGGTCTGGGGGCAGGGGTGCCCCCAGAGCTGGTGGAGGGGACGGCAGAGGAAGGGGAGATTGCAGCCAATGATTTGATGATGGCAATGGCTCAGCCCTTCTCTCCTGTTTCTGCCAGCTCTTATGGCCGGCTGAGGTGGTCGTGACAGCAGTGGTGGTGGCTGCCTTTCCCATGCCTGCCACTGCTGGTGCTCCAATGGGGGCCAGCAATGGTGGGAACAGTGGCAGTAGTCAGAGGGGCAGCCACAAGAGAAAACAGGGGAGCAGGCTGAGGAAGAAGTGTATTGGGACTGAAGAAGTCTCCATATCCCTGCAAGAGGGATGATAGGAAAGGAAACTGTTGAGGAGGGGGATGGGTGGGGACTAGAGGTAGGCAGGGACAAGGATAAGGGGTGTCAGAGGAACCCACTCCTGCCTGCTAGACTGCGGGCTGGGGAGAAGGGCATGAGCAGGGGTGAGTGGGAGGGACAGGTAATAGGAGATGGGGGGGGCTATGGAGGGAATGAAGGACTGGCAGATGACTTCTCCCCAATAGGTTGCAGATGGGCTGGTGAGGGTGTTCAGGAGAAAGGGACAAGGAACTTTCATGGGGCAGGAAGGGGCTGGCTCCTCCGGCTGCACTGGGAAGGGTGGGTTAAATGAGGCATCAGGGGATGTACTGAACAGGGGGGTAACAAAAATTTAGAGACATGCATGTGCCCACTGAAGCTTGTGGGGTATGGGCACTATAGCGGGTCGGTTGGGGTAGGAGAGGAGTAACCAAGTGGGGGGGGGGATGAGGCTTACAAAAGCCAAGGTGGGGCAGGGAAGGGTAGGGTAGGGAGGTGATAGAAACTGATGGGTGAGGACAGGGTAAGGAATCAACAAAACAGTATTTCAGGGGCTGGGGAAGGCCAGAAAACTGAACAAACTCAAGGTAGACTCCTAGATGTGAGGGGAGAGTTGGAGAAGGATGAGGAGGCACTGAATTAGCCAGAGGGCAGAGCGGGGGGTGGGGATCCCTCCAACCAATGGAGGCTGGGGAAAAGGGGGGTATGGGCAATGGGGGCAGGAGCTTCTACTGAGAGGCTCTGAATCTCCTGCTACTGAAGCAGTTCAAGAAATTTCAGGAGCCAGCTGCCTTTTTGAGGGGAGAGGAGGCTAGGCAGGCAGAAGCTGGGGTTGGCGGTGGTCCAGAGATCCTCAGGTGGCTGTGAACTGACCCCCAGCTGTAAGCAGCAATGCCTCAGTCAGAGGTTGCTTCCCCTCACTGATGGTATCTAGCAGAGGCAACAGTCTCCTGGTAGCAGCAGAAGCAGGGAGAAACAGGCAGGAAAAGGCATGGGGGAGTGGGAGGGAGACAAACCACCACCAGCAGCAGCGGCAGCAGCAGCAGCAGCCAGGCCTCCAAGGAACAGCAGAAGCAGCAGTGCCCCAAGCAACAGAGGCAGCCCCAGCAGTAGCACCATCAGGTCCCAGGCATGTCTTCCTTCTCCTTTTCTCCTTCCAGGAGAGTGATCCTATTGAAAGATTGGGTGATGGGTGGCCATGAGACTGCCCATTTCTAAAACCCCTGCCCCAACCTAAGAGGAAGTGGCACTGGTCCAAGCTCCAAGTAAATTCTGGTGACAACTAAAGAGTAACAGGGATGGGAGTTACCCCACGGGTGCCTGCTGTCCCCTGCAGACACCTGTGGGGTGCAGCGCCCGTCTGCGCTGCACCCTGCAGGTGCCTGCAGTCCCCTCCACCGGCCAGCGGACACCCCTCAGCACCCTGGGGCAGCCTTTCCTCCCAGGGTGCTTGTTTCGAAATGGCCGTGTGTCATGTGGCCATGGCAATTCTTATTTTGAAACAACCTCTGTTGTTTCGAAATAAGAAGTATGTGTGAACATACCCTAAGTGATACTCCTCCACCATTGTGTCAAGGTCACCTTATTGTGGTCATTAAGTGGTACTACTCCTCCATGAGCCCAAGAGTGTCCTCCAGGAGCCAAAAAGAAGCACTGCAGCCCCTTGGCCCAATGGCAACCTCGCATGCCCATTAAGTGGTATTGCACCCACTTCAGCCCAAGAGGCCCTGTGGTGGCCATTATGCAGTACTGCACCCCAGCATCCCAGGAGCTCCCTCAAGTGGTCATTAATGGTACTTCACCCCCTTCTGTCCAAGGGCCTCAACTGATTCCCATTAAATAACATTGCACCCTTCAGTGGCCACTTAGTGATACTGTACTGCCATGGGCTCAAGGAGACCCTTCTGGTGGCCCTTAAGGGCACTTGCACCTCCATTGGACCAAGGGTGCCCGCCAGTGGCCAGTAAGTGGTACTCCATGGCTGTTGCCCAAAGGGTGCCCTCCAGTGGTCATTAAGGGGGACTGCACCCCCTAGACCTCAGGGACACTTGCCCATGGCCATTAAGGGGTATTGTACCTCCATTGACCCAAGGGTGCCCTCCAGGCGCCATAACGGGTTACTGCAACTCTATCAGCCCAAGGTGCCCTCCAGTGGCTGTGAAGCAGTGCAGAACCTCCTTTGGCTCAAGGGTGCCCCCAGTAGCTATTAAGTGGTACTGCACTTCTTGCTGCTGTAGGGCACCCTCCAGTGGTCATTTGGCGGTACGGCAGCTCCATGAGCTCAAGAGATTCTTCTGGTGTTCATTAAGGGGAACAATACCTCTATATGCCCACAAGCACCCTCCAGTCCCATTAAGTGCCACAGCACCCCTACTGGCCCAAGGTCACTCTACAGTGGACATTAAGTGGTACTCCCCCATGAAACAAAGGGCACCCTCCAATTACCATTAAGTGGTACTGCACCTTCATTGCCTCAAAGGTGCTATCTAGCAGTCATTAAGTGGAACTGCAGCCCCATCAGCTCAAGAGCACCCCCAGGTGCCCATTAGGTGGTACTACACCCACATCAGCCAAAGAGAGCCCTCCAGTATCCATTATGTGGTACTGCACCCCCATTGGCCCAAGGGCACTCTTAGGTGGCCATTGAGTGGTACTGCACCTGCGTCAGTTCAAAAGTGTCTTCAAGTGACCATTAAGTGGCACTGTACCCCCAACTGCTCTAGGGTGCTGTGACAAAGTGGATCTAGGGTCCTCCCATGGATTGTGCATTTCTAGGGTCTGCAGATTAGCAGGAGCCCCTCTTCTCCATCTTTCAGTTCTCTATGCAGTGTGCTCCCATAAGTCCTTTTCCCCTCCTGCTACACCTGCTTCCCAGGTGGTCAGGCCTGGGCCCTCTCCCCCAAGGTCCATTGGGCTCACTACTCTGGTGACCTGCACTATCCTGATTTGCCAGTAGATCTTGCTCAGGACCAGCTTCTCTAGATTGTGTTCTGTTCTGCTGTCTCCTCCTTCTGTCCACTGTCATGCCCCAAACACACATTTCTCTTAGCACCTCCTTCTCCAACCACCACCACCCAAAAGCCCCCTGTGTGACTACACTAAGGCCTTTATCCTCCGACCATTAAACGATGTCAGGTGCTTCAGCCAACTCCAGGCTCCTTAATTTGAGTCAGGTGTCTTAACAGGTTTAGAGCAGCCCCACCCTGCTTACCCAAGACATCCAAGGCTTTGCTCAACCTGGGACTGTTCTACCTCTCCTTCAATACTCTCCTGGAGGGGTTAACAGTTTGCCAGATGCCCATTTCAAATCCATCCCTGACGACCGGCAATTAAAACTATTCCCATCTGAAAGCTATGCAGTTTCCCCCCCTCAGTCCTGGCCTTCTGGAGGTTTTCATTGGGCCCCAGCCCCATAAGCCCCCCAGCCATCCACACCCCACACACCTACCCAGCTGCTAGACTTGCAGCCGGCCTGTTTCTGAACCGCACCCTGCAAATATCTGTACACACTCATGCTGCATACCATCCATTTCTTTGTCCTTGTGTTCCACCTTGATACAAAATGGGGGACTTAATTCCCCCAGTCGAGGACGAGGACCCCTGGTGGGCCAGTCTGTATGCCACTCTGGCCCCATGAGCCACCAGGGACATCCGTTGGCAGCTCCTGCATGGAGCCATGAGCACAGGCTTGTACCTGGAATGGTTCACCTTGTTCAATGACACCTGTCCCTATTGCAGTGTGAGGGAGACCCTGGTCCATATACAACTTGAGTGTGCCAGGTTGCAGCCCTTATTCCAGCTCCCCCAGAACCTCTTATTGAGGTTCTGGCTGCACTTTTCCACACACCTGTTCCTCTATGCACTCCCTAGCCATGGCCCCACAAAGTCACAGAACCTCCTTGTCAGCCTCCTCCTAGCCCTTGCCAAGATCACCATCTATAAGACCAGAGAGAGGAGGTTGGCTGTGGAAGGGGCCTGCAACTGTGGGATCTATTTCCGGTACCTCATTCATGCACGCTTCCAGGCAGAGTCCCTCTGGGCAGCATTCGCTGGCTCCCTCGACAACTTCTGGGTGCAGTGGGCGCTGTCTGAGGGTCTTTGCTTGACGTCCCTTTCTGAGTCCTTTGTTTTAAACCTTTGACCCTCACACCCGTCCCTGTTTTTCATTAGTTGTCCCAAGCAATTAGTTGAAGCTGGGCCTAGTGCCACCTCCCCATAGGCTGGAGAAGGGGTTTTAGAAGTGGGTTGGCTAGTGTCCACCCACTCACCATCCTCTTCAATAGGACTACTCTCCTGGAGGGGACTGACAATTTGCCAGATGCCCAATTCAAATCCATCTCTGACTGCCAGCAAATGAAAACTATTCCTATCTGAAAGCTATGCAGTTTCCCCCCTGTCAGTCCTGGGACTCTGGAGTTTTTCATTGGGCCCCGGCCCCATGAGCTCCCCCAGCCTCCCCCACCTCACACACCTACTCAGCTGCTAGACTTGCGGCCGGCCTGTTTCCAGACTGCTCCCCACATATATCTGTACACGTTCATGCTGCACACCATCCATTTCCTTGCCCTCGTGTCCTGCCCTGATATAAAATGGAAGGACTAATTCCACTAATGGAGAGTGAGGACCCCAGTGGGCCAATCTATACTCAACCCTGACCTCACAGCTGGCCGAGGATATCAGTTGGGAACTGCTTCATGGAGCCATGAGCATCGGTGTGTACTTGGAGTTGTTCACCCTGTACCCTGACACCTGCCCCTTTTGCAGTGTGAGGGAGACCTGGGAACATGTATACTTAGAGTGCTCCAGGTTGCAGCCATGCTTCTGACTCCTCTAGAACCTCTTAATGAGGTTCTTATTGCACTTTTCCTTTTATTTGTTTATTTATGCACTCCTCATCTATGGCCCCACAAAGTCATGGGACCTCTTCACTGACCTTCTCCTGGCTTACATGAAGCTAGCAATCTATAAAACCAAGGAGAGGAGGATGGCTGAGGGAGGCGTCTGCGACTGTCGGGCTTATTTCCAGTCTCTTGTCCACTCATATCTCTGGGCAGAGTTCCTCTGGGCAGCATGCGCTGGCTCCCTCAACACCTTTAGGGAGTAGTGGGAACTGTCCAGCGATCTCTGCTCACTGACCTCCTCCGAGTCCCTCATTTCGAAACAAGCCCTCCCTGTGTGAACATAGCCTTAATGTCCACTCAAGTGCACCCTTGGGCCAATAGGAGTGCAGTATCACTTAATGACAACTGGAGGGTGTCCTTTGTCTGGTAGGGGTGCAGTGTTTCCTCCCAGTTCAGCAGACTGAATCAATTAGAGTTGCTGATTCATCTCTTGAAGCAGGGACAAGAACCAAGAGCAATTTACCTCAGAATGGAGCTGGAACTTCTGAGGCAGGCTTTTACCTTGAGACCAAAAGAGCTACTAACTCCATGTCTGTGTGTGTGTGTGGGGGGGGGGGGCGGAGCTGGTCACACAAAGTCTCATACTCAATGCCATTGACTGTGCAGTCATTTCAGATGGGAATGACGTAGGGATATGTAGGTAAAACCATTTATAACTGTGTCAATCCATTTATGGTATTCATTCACAGCTTAATTGATTCCATGTTCAAAATATCTGACAAAGTGGGATTTTCTCCCATGAAAGCTCATGCAATAAATAAATTTGTTAGTCTTTAAGTGCAAAAGGACTCCTTGCTTCTATAGCTCAGGGAGGTGTCAAAGGCACAGGGGTGCCTAACCTGGAAGGGGGGAGAGGGGAGGCCCAAGAACAGCCATGAGAACATGACTATCCCCAGTCTGAGTCAGAGGAAGAATGCTGGCTCTGCAGACAGAAGGGACATGAGGGGATTGAGAGTCCATGTGGAAGGTGGACAGGCCTGGATGAGCCAGAAGCCATAAAGAGCTAGAGGCAGGACAAACTTCTTTTAAGTGAAGAGGTGCCCAACAGGGCAGAAGTAAGGAAAATCCTCACCTGACCCTCTTAGCCTGTGCTTGAGGGGTTAAGTCTCAGCAGACTGTAGCTGGGAGCTGATTAGGCCAGAGATCTGCTGCTCCCTATTAAAGCTCTCAGCTATGCTTTCAGCTGTTTCCAATATTTCAGGCTGACTCTTCAGACAATTGTGTGGGGCACTCGCTCAGGGAAGAAACCATGAAAATATGGAAGTTTACAGAAAGAATACAAACTATCAAGGAAAAGTTTTGGCTGACCATAGAACTTTTGCAAAAAATGTTGTAATTGAACAGCTAATACTCTATTATAAATAAATATTTCATAAATTACTTTTTTATTGTCTCCTGTCATTTTTGACAGGTTACAAATAGTGTGTCAATAAATGAGCATGTGACTTGCACTGAAGATGAGCTGTGGTGTGTTTCTTTAGTTTGACTGGGGAACAGAGAAGGTGGGGAAACAGGCAAAAGAGTGTCCCCTGAGACCAACACACAGATAGAAGTGTAACAGAAAAGGGATGATAAAAAAAAAATGTTTTCATGGTTGTTGCCAAATGTGAGGAGTTTCTCACTAGTTCTCATTAGAAACCTAAGTCGGATGGATACTTGAATGTTATATTTATAGCACTTGTACATAGAATTTAAAAAATATATATTTTTTGCTGAAATATTGCAATGACTTAGAATACAAAATGATGCAGAATTTCTCAGAATACACAATATTAAAAAAAAAAAAAGAAAAGAAATCCCAAACCAGAGGGGGAAATAGCAGGCTGTTCACTGTCATAACTCACCCTACCTTTCTGCAGGCTGATGACTCATTCTAGGTGGTCTGCTTCCCTTCAGAGCCCCTTGTCTACACTCCAGAATTGCAAAACCCTTATAAACATGGAATGATAGCTTAAGATTTTAATGCAGTTCTCAATATACCACACTGAATATTCAGGGAACTCCTATAAATCCCATTCATTTCAGTAGGACTGATAATCCAAATAGTTGGCTTCAATGGGATGATGTTCATGAACGACTGGTATGAACCAGGAGTTGCAGGGTCAGACTCCAAGTTCAGGTCATATGAGTTGCATCACATGGTCTTCATTTCATTTTGGTCTGAAGCCATCAGCTTGAATTCTCTGGACTGCTATTAAAGACCCAAATTTCTTAACAACTTTTGTCATGGTTTCCTTTACTTCCTTGTTTCTGAGGCTGTAGATGAGGGGGTTGATCAATGGTGTCAGGATAGTGTAGAAGACAGAGAAGACTTTGGTGAGGTCTCTCAATGTATCAATGTCTGGGAGCAAGTAGACAACAATCAGGGTCCCATAGTAAATGGTCACCACCATGAGGTGTGAAGAGC
>ML682106.1:1381306-1400297 GCA_007922195.1 Podocnemis expansa
TGTGTGAACAGCAGAATTCTTATTTCGAAACAACCTCTGTTTTTTCAAAATAAGAGTGCTGTGTGAACACACACATGTGTGGCTATGTCCACACACATATGGTTATTTTGAAATAAGGATTTTGAAATGAGTTATTTTGAAATAAAGTTTTGAAACAGCTTATATCGAAATAACACCTTATTTTGAAATAACTTTTGCTGAATTAACAAAAAGTTACTTTGAAATAAGGAAAAAGGTGGGAAATGAAATAGCAAGCTCACCGTGTGAACATGCTATTTCGCTTGGCGAATAGGCTGCAGGCACCCCCAGGATTCAGAGCAGCCCAGGGCGGATCCTGCCGGTGCCTGCTGAGTGGGGCTGCAGGCACCGGCGGAGTTCAGTGCTGGGCTGCTCTGAACTGGGTGAGTGCCTGCAGCCCCCCTCTGTGGGCACCAGTGGGGTTCAGTGCTGGGCTGCGCTGAACCAGGCGGGTGCCTGCAGCCCCACTCTTCCGGCCACGGGGCACCCCTCAGCACCCTGGCCAGGGTGCTGAGGTGGCAGACCTTCAAATGTTGTTTCAGAACATCTTGTTCTGAAACAACATGTTTACACTTTGTTTCAAAACAACGGTTTCAAAACAAGGTTGTTTCACCCCCAAATGGGGTTTAACTTGTTCTGAAACAAGACAGTTGTTTCAATACAACCGGTTCCAGTTGTTTCAAAACAACTGTGTGTTGTGTGAGCAAGTTTTTTTTTTTTGTTTTTGTTTCGAAACAACCTGGTTGTTTCAAAACAAAAATGCTGTGTGAACACTGCCAACAACATGTCCAAATGGCATTATTTCGAAATAACCATTTTGAAATAACAGCTGTTCCGAAATGAATGGGGTTTAAGCTGTTTCAAAATGACAGTTCTTATTTCAAAATGACAGAACCTGTCACTTTGAAATAAGAAAACGTCATGGGCTATGTTCACACACAGGGGCTTATTTCGATACAAGTTGTTTTGAAACAGCTTGTATCAAAATAAGGCGTTATTTCAAAATCAGTTAATTCGACTTAAAAAATGTTAATTTGAATTAAGGGGAAAAGCTCAAAGCGAAATAGTATGTTCAGACAACATTTATTTCTAAACGAGTCACCGTCATTTCAAAATAACTTGTTCAGATGGATTGTTTCGAAACAATCATTTCGAAACAACTTTGTTTCGTCAACAAATGGGGTTTAAGTTGTTTCAAAACAGTGCCGTTGTTCGAACAACCTCTGTAGTTTCAAAATAAGACTGCTGTGTGAACACACCCATGTGGACATAATCTTTTTTATTTTGAAATAACCAGTGTTATTTTGAAATAAAAGAGACGTGTGGACATACCCCTTGTTTTGTTTTGTTTTTCCTGGACTAGACCAACACGGCTACCCCTTTGGAAATTGGCAGCATTTAAGATGTCTTGAAGGTCCCAGCGGGGTAAATTGTATTGAAATTTTAAAAATCAAAAAGATTCCAGACATCTCGTTTCAGGAAAATGCTGCTACAACAAGGGTGCTAAACGCAGCTGAAATCGAAACAATGGGTTTCTGGCTGCTTTAAGATAAAGCTACAGTATTTCTGAAAAGCCTATTTTCAGTCCCTTGTATCTTTACCTGCAGCATCATTTTGGGGCTACATTTCAACTTAAGAGAAAATCTCTACCAAAATACCACATCACTTCAATTCATTATGGTTTCTTCTGATGGACAGATTAGGGTGCATAATGAAGAGAATAATCTCATGGCTACCTTTGATTCCTGGTCTTTTGGCTGTTACTATATTTAAAATGAGTACTTATCTGATATCTCCATTACATCTCTAAGGCTATGCCTACACATACATCATCATTTCGAAATAAGTTATTTCAAAATGAGTTATTTCAAAATGAGTTATTTTGAAATAAAGTCCTTATTTTGAAATAAGTTAATTTGAATTAAGAAAATGCTAATTTGAAATAAGGGAAAGCCTGCTATCAAAACGGCTGTTATTTTGAAATGGTTATTTCAAAATAACGCCATTTGGACATGTTGTTTCAAAACAATGGTGTATAACAGCCATTTTGAAATGAATGGGGTTTACACTGTTTTGAAATGACGGTTCTTATTTTGAAATGACAGAGACTGTCATTTCGAAATAAGAAAACGTCATGTGGACCTAATCTTTTTTATTTTGAAATAACTAGTGTTATTTCGAAATAAAAGAGACGTGTGGACATACCCTAAGATTTCTATGAAATGTTCCACAAAACATCTTTATGAAATGGGTTTTTCTCCCATGAAGGCTCATGCAATCAATATATTTGTTAATCTTTAAGTACCACAGGACTCCTTGTTTGTTTTGTTATGAATTGTTGCAATTTACAGGATTCTGGAGAAAATATGTTCCAGGTTCTTTGAAGTCACAGAGTTAGCATGCTCAAAGATTCTCACTGTTCAGTCACTCCACTTAAGTAACATCCACACTAGCTTTCAGGAAATATACAACTGATTTTTAGATTTTTCACCTCCACAGCTATATTTAGTTATGGAAGTGACATTTTGGCACCATACACTCACAGTTTCCTATGTGAGGATTTTCAGATTTCAAGGTATGAATGGCACTTACTCTTTGCTGTACCTCTTGTTTAGAAAGCTGAAGAATTGCCCCAATCCTAGGGTTACCAGATACCAAAGCATGGAAAGGAGGACAGGGAAGCACACAAATGAGGACATTGGAGGACACATAAACATCCGGGGCCCAGCCCTGGCCCCTTCATCCACCCAGCCACCCCAGCTACTACTGCCCACCCAAATGCTTGTCCCATTGATCACCCAACTCCAGATAAATCTGTCTAGCCCCTAGTTACAGTGTGAGATGAACGGCAAGCACAGCAGCTCAGGAATATTAAATGAATGGCTTAAGTATTTTTCATCTTCACATTAAAGTAACCATAAAGCCAGCCACTTTGGGTATGTTCACACACACTTCTTATTTCAAAACAACAGAGGTTGTTTCAAAATAAGAAATGCCACGTTCACACGACGTACCACTGTTTCGAAACAACAGGTTCCGTTGTTTTGACACAACGGCGGTGTTTCAAAACAACTTAAATCCCATTCCCTTTCAAAACAATGTTGTTTCGAAAGGATTTGTTTCGAAACAACCCCGTTGGGACATGTTGTTTTGGAACAAAGTGTTCCGAAACAAGATTTGACCCTCAGCACCCTGGCCAGGGAACCCTCAGCACCCTGGCCAGGGAGCTGAGGGCTGTCCCTCAGCCCCAGAAAGGGGGCTGCAGCCCCCAGCAGGGGGGTGAGCAGCTCTTGGGTGGCTCACCCCCCCACCCAGGCTGCCCTCAAACCCCACCATGGGGTCGGGGGGGCGCTCGGCTCAGCCCGCCGCTGCAGGGGCCGGGGTGAGTACAGCCCCAGGATTCCCCAGAGCACCATTCCTGCGGGGGGCAGGGCCGGGGCTTTCTATCCCCGGCCCTGCCCCTGGCAGGAGGGGCTGTGCTGGGGAATCCCAGGGCCGCGCTTACCCTGGCCCCTGCAGGAGCGGGCTGAGCCGCGTGCCCCCCACCCCGCGGCAGGGTTTGGGGGCCACCTGGGCGGGGGGGTGAGCCGCCCCGCAGCGCTTCACCCCCCCACTGGGGGCTGCAGCCCCCTTTCTGGGGCTGCAGGGTGAGCTGTGGCAGCGGCTTACCCCCAGGGGGCTGCAGTCTCCTGAAGCAGGTAATGAAATAGCAAGCCCACAGTGTGGACATGCTATTTAGTTTCCCGTTTTTGTGTTATTTCGAGGACGGTGTTTTTTATTTCGAAATAACTTGTTTTCAAATAACGCGTTATTTTGAAACAGCTTTTTTCAAAATGTCTTGTATTGAAACAAGCCCTCTGTGTGTGAACATAGCCTTTAAGCAGTTACACAATTAAGTATTTAATATTTATGTCAAGGTGCAAGGAGTATCATGCTGCAGAACTCCTATCCAGATTGATATTTTTACATTGTGAGTTGCAAATGGAAGCAAACCTCCAATAAATTTAATGTAGCAATTTTGGACACGATTAAAAACAGTTTTAACACAGTAAGTTCCTTCACAGAACTCACTCCCATTGTTTGACACATGGAGGGGCTGGCCCTTGACTACATGAAGTCTAGCAGAATTTGAGGTGTTGGCATCTAAAGGAAAAGTAATCTCTGTCAGCAGGATTCTCCCCAACACTTGAAATTGATGGGGGGAGTGCAGGGGGGTGTAGGGTTGCTCACTAATTTGGTATAACTGTTACTAGCTGACAACTGGGGGGGGTAGGGAAATCCCTGTCTAGCCTCAGTTTTGAACCTCCCTGTGCAGAATTTAAAAACAATCACAGACAAGCTGTTTAAGTTTTACACACACAGGAAAGGAGCAATCAGAAATGAGAGCTGCTGTTTTTTTTATGTGCAAAGCTGCCTGAAACATAACCTTTTACCTAAAATGCAAGTTTCTAGACATCACATCCTACTATGTCTGCTATAAACCACAGATGGATATATATCTATTTTATGAGCATTGTCATGTTCCATTTGCTTTTATGTGAAATACACATCAAATAGGGAGGGGGCAGTAAAATTAGATGTTTTTGACTATCAAATGCTGCACCCAAGATGACAGCACCTATTCTCAGATGCAATGATCATTTTTTTTCCTAAATATACCAAAATAAACTTACCTTAAAATAAAAATAAGCATAGAATATATATGCAAAAGGCGAAACCAAGCTGTTTGTTTTCTGTGATTTGATAAACTACTAACACAGGGACAAATATTGCAATCCTTGCTCAATGAAATTTTCCACTGACTTCATTTAAACTATAGGATCAGACCCAGCACAGCAGCTACTTTAGAATGTATAATACTTGTACTTTGGTGTATCCTAATAAAATTTAAGGATACATCTATAGCAGACTAATCTCATCTTGGAAATAAGAAGCAAACTGAAAAATCACAGTGAGAAAAGGAACAATCACATGTGCTCAAATGTCCTCACAACCCAATGTGAACTTTCCTTGACCTGTAAACAAAAGATTTGTTGCAAAAAGGCAATGCCCATTAGAAGGAATAAAGATCTGGCTTAACAGAGCCATTACAGAAAGAACCTCCCCAGAAACTGTAAGCCAAGGAGGGCAGCAAAGTGGAAAGTGAAGTAGGGACCACAGCGTTGTCTCTGTGAGAAACACCATCAAGCTGAAGAAAAGCCCCAGCCTCTCCGAAAAATAAGAGCAAGCCTTCCCCAAAATGGGGGGGGGGAGGTGGAGCAGACCTGAGTTGCAGACTGGAAAGAAGTGGTGAGAAGCACAAGCAACAAGGTAGACCCAAACCACTTCCCTGGCTGCAGCCAACCCCGCTCCTGGACAGCCTTCTTCACTGCCAATTTACATGCAGCAGCCCAGCCAGAGATCCTCTGCAAATTCCCAAGCCCACCAGGTGCTGCAGCTGCTGGGCTGAATGACAGAAGAACGTGTCCTGGAGCTGCGGGCTCTAGAGCTGCCCCACACGTCTGGCAAAAACCTGGACAAATTGCACTTTTCCCCAAATGTCCGGCAGAGCAAAAAGGAAGACATGTCCTCCTTTTGCTGGATGTCTGGAAACCCTACTCAATCCCAACTCCCTAAGCTCCCTGCCCCCATTCCAGCCCTCCTAACTTCCCACCCTCTTCAGCCCCCCCAGGCCTCCCCAGCCCACCATCCTGACCCCTTCTCCCCTCTCCCCAAACACCCTCCCTGCCCCCTGCTTTCCCCACTGGCTGCCTGACCACCCCAGCCCCTACAGCCACCTTCACTGGCCAAAGAGCTGGGCGGGGGGCAGGAGGCCCAGGTGCTGCCAACAAGGAGCAGCCTGGGCTGGAGGCGGGGGCCGCCCATGCAAATGGCCAGGCCCCGACTGGAAGGGGCGAAGCCTCCACAGTCTCCAAGGAGGGGAGGGCAGGGAGGAGTGCAGGGCTGCCCCCAGCCCGCAGACCCCCCCCCCGTTCCTCCAGCCTAGGGGAGATATGCTGGAGTGCTGTGTCCTAGTGCAATCGTCAGCCCAGCCCAGGTGCCCTTGGCTGATTCTTGGCTTTGCTGCAGGACCTGGAGCCTGCTGCCTCCTGCTTGTGGCTGTTCCCCAGCTGCGGGGAAGGCCCAGCCCAGCATTGCCTGGCCCCAACCTCTGCTGTGCTGCTGCCCTGAAGTGCCCCATGCGCAGGGGCAGGAAAATCCTGCATGGCAGGATTTTTTCAAGTGTGCAGCCGTGCTGCTGTGCGCCTTAGAGGCAACAGTGATCTTCACTTACTGCTTAATTGATCCAAAAAGACAGAACTGATGGCAATGAATTTGTCACCATCAGTATAGACATGTCTGTTGTCTCCTGTGCTCTGTCTCAGCTAGCAAAACTCAAGTTATAGCCTCAGCTGATATGAGTTACCACCACTCCATTAGCATAAAAGTAGCTGTGTCAGCTTTATCAGGGGCATATCCAACCATGAGTGCTGAAACATACATGAAATGCAAATGCAAAAGGGTTGTGTGACTGAATACACACCAGTATTCATATTCTACACACTCATGTAAATAATCTTTGTGCAACTTATACCTTTTGAGGAGTTATTTCAAGATGAACAACTTGCTGGTCAATAATATCATGGTGCTTTGTTCTATGTCATGTTATGAAATCCCCTGGTATGATGCTGTATGCTTGTGTTCAGAATCACACAGCCCTAAACAAAGACATGATTGTATACTCAGTTTACAAATAAGTAGTAAACAGGTTGCTTGGACAGCAAGGGGGATGGGGTTACATAAGTTGCTCAAAGACAAGGACAAGCTGATACCTTCAGTCAGATATCATCAAAGTCAACAGGCAATCACCTTTCAGGTGGACATTCTTTGGCAATGAAGGTGGCAGGAACAGCTTGATTTGCATTTTAACAGGCAGCAACATGGGACTTATGTCATCATGAGACTCCAAAGCTTTGTCCTCACAGATTAAAGGAAATTTATTTTGTGAAAGCCCTCAGCATTTCAAAAGGTGACTGGAATATAAAGGTGAGGAGCAAAACCAGCCCATGGGATCTCTCCTTTTTTCTGTGCCTTTTTCACTTCAGAAGGCAAAGCAAACAGCTCTTTGGCTTTGAGGGGGATCCTACCCAGAAATTTTACTAATTCTGTTGCTAAGAACATGCACTGAGGATTGTACCTGGAACCAAATCTAGTTTAAGGTTTACCGTTAAAAAGTTTTATATCTTTTTCTCTTGCAAGTATTTCTGACTTTAATGCCATATACTGTACTTCAACTCACTTAAAACAATTGTTTCATTATTTAATCAAAACTAATCCAGGGTTGCGTTTAAGCTGAATTGTTTGTGTAACTCTCGTTAAAGTAGCAAGTTCTTGAATACTGAGACCTGATGGAGCAATGGGCTGCTAATATTGGAACCATCAAGCAGAGGGCAGGACAGTGCAGCATACAAATTTTTGGGAAAATCCAGACTTGGGAGTGGGTTTGGGTCACCCTACAAGGAGTCACCAATCCTGGCAGAAGCTAGAGTGTGACTGGAGTGTAACCGGCAGGCTGCAGCCACACACAAGACTCAGGGTGTGACTTGTGTTTCTGGTAACGGTTTATGAATGGTTCAGGTTAGCTGCTATAGCTGCAAAGCATTCTGAGACAGCTCAGTTTGCAGAGCAGATACTGACACAGCCACACACTGATCTAGAGTGTGAGCAGTTGTAAATATGATGATTTGCTTTAACTTGCAAAAAGTAGTCATAGCTATACCCACAAAATATTAGAATCTCATAAGAAGCAAACATAGAAATATGAACATACAGGCATAAGAGAAGAATCATTTGTATGTTGCATGCCTGCAAACAGATAGACACACACAAATATTAAAAGAACCACTGCAAACATGTGTATGTCCACACAAACCTCCCCTGTATTCCAACAACAACTTTCATGCACATCCATGAGACACATGAAAAGACAAGCACAACCAGTCATTTGTTGTAATGAAAACCAAAGCAGAAACATCTGGACACACAAGCACATTATCATAATGATGCAAACATAGATGATAAATATAATCACAAACTGATAGAAATACAGAGTGGGAAGAGGTCTTCAGTGGTCATCTAATCAACAAGGACCATGTGCTGAGGCATTACTAAGCATTTTCTAGATCATCTCTGACAGATGCTTGTCTAGACTGTTCTTAAAAATCTCCAGTGATAGGGATTCTACAGTTTCCCCTGGAAGCCTCTTCCACAGCTTACCTGATCGCTGGAACCTATATACTAGTTAAACATTGTACGCTCTATTGATTTGTATTACACATCATTATATGTAAGTTTTAGAGAAAAACTTTAGATTAGAATGGTTTTATGCTTATTTTTGTTCACTTGCAACACTGCACAAAGCTGAAGTTAACAGAGGAGAAGTCTGTCAGAATCAAATAGATTTTTACCTCCCAAGCAACTGGTTTGCAGTGTAGTCTCCAAAGCAAAGATGAGAAAAGCATAAAAGAAAAACATGGTACAGAGATTTTATAAAAAGGTGGGTTGATATTTTAATGATTTTTCTATCTTGTGAAGGCATATTATAAATGTAACTTGGTACATATTTTTGAAGCATACCTTTTGATTACCATTCCCTTTATAACAGCCTTTAGTATAGTTAACTTATCAAGGTCCCTCCATGACCAGTTTTTAACCTTCCCTCAGGGGTGAGATTTTCTAAACTGTTGATCCTTTTTTGTTCCTATCTCCACTTTGTGCATGTCTTTCTTAAGCATCCACAATGGCACAAAATATTCCAGTTAAGTCTTCACCAGTGCCAAATAAAATAGGAGAATTACCTCCCATGTCTTACATACAATCTTCCTGTTAATACACCCCAGAATATTAGCCCTTTTTGGAACAGAATCACGTTGTGTGAAGTTCAACATGTGATCCATGATAACCCTCAGATTGCATTTAGTAATCTTTCCACTTAGATATTTATTCTGTATCTTGTAACGATAATTTGTTTTTTTTTTCTCTTCCTAAGTGAAATACTTTGCTCTTGTCTTTATTGAATTACATCATATTGATTGAAGACCAAATCTCCAATTTGTTGAGGTAATTTTGAATTCTTTTCCTGCCCTCCCAAGAGCTTGTGATCCCTTCCACTCTGGTGTCAGCTGTAGAGTTTATAAGTGTACACTCCACTTTGTTATCCAAATCATTAATTAAAATCCTGACTAGTATTAGGTCCAGGATGTTCAGTAAATCCTCCCATTTGGACAGAACCACTGATAACCACTCTTTGGCTATGTCTACACAAAAGAACCAAGGAGTCGTGTAGCACTTTAAGACTAACAGATTTTTTGTTTTCCCTGGACTAGACTAATACGGCTATCCCTTTGGAAACTGACAATATGTCTACACAGCATAATAATAATAATAAAAAAAAACAACAAAAAAACAAACCACCCATTGGCAGTAAGTCTCAGGGATTGGTTCTGCAGATTCAGGCATGGGGGTTTCAGGCTAAAACACTAAAACTACCCCTGTAGACATTCTAAGTGGAGCTGGAGATTAGGGTCTGAAATCAACTACCCTCCCTGGGCCTAAAGCTACATGGCTATTTTTAATGTCATGTCATGATCTCCGCAAGCTCAGATTTATAGATGAGGGCTCTGATATTTGTTGATAGAGGTTTGTTTAGGTTTTGGTTTTGATGTGTAGACCTACATTTTCAGTATGATCTTTCCATCAGTTTTTTTACCCCCCCCACTTATAGTCATTAAATCTCTGGACCCTATTCCCTTGGTTTGCTTATGAGAAAGCCATAGAGGCCTGCATCAAAAGACTTATTACAATCAGTATAGACCATATCTATTACTTCTCCCCTAACCACTAAACTAGTTTACATAAATGTGATCAATCAGAACAATGATACCCACAAACATATGAACTTGTGAGTATAATCACAGAAAAAGTAATCAAATTCACTAGCACAATTCAATTAATATGTACCCCTCCCCAAAATGCAGAAACTTACAAATGGAAAAAACCAGATGCATATATAAAAAGGCATAGCCCATAAAGATAGAGATAGATAAAACATTGACAATATATCCCTAAGCCAACTAGGGGATTTAAATATTTATTTTCCATTCGAAATTAAAAGCATGGATCAATATTTCAGAAATTCCAGTAGAAATTTAAACCCTTTGATTTGAACTGATGAAAAAATATTTTGGGTTTGACAGAAGATTTCATTGTCCTCTCTCTCCCATTGTGGAAAATATCAACATTTTATTGAAAAAAAAACTCACCAAACAATGCACCAAAAAAACAAAACAAAACAAAACAAAAAAAACCCGAAAAAAACAAAAACCCCAAAACACTTTTTTTAGATACTTTTGCTACCCACTCCTTCACCAAACTGGGAAGTATTCTATTTTCAGGTTTTCTAACTGGAGGGTGGGGGGAAGCAGATGCTTTCTAGTTATCCAAAAATGAAAACCTGAATTTTTCATTTAAAGACATTATGATGGAACAATATCATTCACCCCTTTCTAGCTTACCTGCTTTGGAACAAATTATCTTCACTTCTGCTCAGTCCCACAAGCGCCAAAATAAACCCACTTATGTACATTTTGTTCACTAGGGAGGTAGCCTGAAAGAGGCTTTGCTGTGATGTTGCCAAGCAACTGTCACTGTCTTTAGTTATTGGAAATGAAGAGATGAGGCTGACAATCAAGAACTGGCAAAAAAAAAAAAAAAAAAAAAGTGAATCAATGTGGTTCAGATGCAAACAGCTGGTATGTGTCTGAACCAAGCTGCAAGTGATATTATGCTAAAGCCCTGCAAATAGTGTAGTGGCTTGCACTGCTGCTTCATGTGCAGAAAGCCCTGGGTTCTAGATCCCAGGGGGTTGGACTTGATGATCTCATGAGGTCCCTTCCAACCCTATGATTCTATTCTAGTCCAGGTCCTCCACAATCACAGTAGTTGGTACTGCATTGAGCAGGTGGCTGGACTAAGGTCTTTTCCAAATCTATAATTCTATGAGGTGTTTTTGTTTTTGTTTTCCCCCAGTGATTGTGTGTTGGATAACATTATGAAACTAGGACATGTCCAAGCCACTGCCAGCATAGTGTACCATGATGAGTGTGTGACCCTGAGTTAACTTACAAAACCACACAATGGTCCAGATTTATTGCTGGTACAATTACACTTTGATGGAAGTAACCAAGAGGTTTACAGGTTTAAATATCTTTCTCTGTCTCCCTCTGTCTCTCAGTAGTTCTACCCTTCTCGTCTCCCTCACTCTTCTTGGATGCCATAAGAAAGAGAAATACATTTTATCTCTATCTTCCTCTCCTCGCCATTTATTATTTTTAAAATTTTTACTTTCACTTTCCATCCTGCCTGATTTTCTCCATACATAACAAAATCCCACTGCACCATGGCTGGGAGAAGAACATTCCAGGGTCCATCTGAATAGGTTGCATCTGTTGGTTTCTCAGAACTGAGAGGTGAGGAGAAGTTTTTTGATCTATTCTCTACAACCCTGCTTTTATTTAGACGCAGGAAAAACTTGTCTCAAAAATGAGCTATGAGTTGAAGCCATGAATGACACCCTCAGAATCTTAGGGTATGTCCACACATGGCTTTTATTTTGAAATAACTCTGGTTATTTCAAAATAAAAGAGAGTAGGTCCACATGATGTATTCTTGCGTATTTTGAAATGATGGGCTCTGTCATTTTGAAATAAGAGCCGTCATTTCAAAATAGCTTAAACCTCCTTTAAAGCAAAACAGCTGTTATTTCAAAATGGTTATTTCAAAATAACGCTGTTCAGATGTGTTATTTTGAAATAACCATTATTTCAAAATAACACTTTTGCCCTTCTCCTTCCCACGATGCCTTCATTTAAGCCTGTATTGGGTGGGGGCATGGCCCAGAGAAGGAGCCATGTTGCCACACCACCTATGGTGCCCCTCTCCAAAAGCAAAATAACAAGTCCTAAGTCTGGACATACTATTTTGCTTTGAGCTTTTAGCTTAATTCAAATTAACTTATTTCAAAATAAGGACTTTATTTCGAAATAACTCATTTCAAAATAACTTGTTTTGAAATAATGATGTACGTGTGGACATAGCCTTTGTAAATATCAGTTGACCAAGTCCTGAGGACATTACCCTTAAGACATGTGTATGGGAGACTGATAATTTCAGGCAATTGTCAATTAAGAAAATAAATAAACAAATAAAATCACTTTTATTCTAGGGTAGCCTATCTACCCAAGAGAGTGGTTAAGGTGTGAAGGGTGTTGTTAATGCCCAGGAAAGTGACTACTGGGGAACTGAGCTTTTCTTCTGTTTCTGTGAAAGATGTTCCACAAGCCTTTGGTGAAGTCACTTTCCCTCCCTCTTGTTTCAATTCTATCATCTTTAAAAGATGAGGTGAATCACACTTAGTTGTGTCACTGTGGTATTGTGAAGATTAATTCAGAGACTGTAGATATTAGTAAAAAGATGCTGATAATGACTAAAGATTTAATTGTGGGCCTTGCAGTCTCAGGGCAGATCTTCACTAGTGGTCTCAGATGTGCTCTTATCAGTTCTAATGTCCTAATTGGCTACTCAGGTTTGTTAAGACCCACACAGCTGATCAGGAAGTTTAATGCTGCAACACCACCCCAGCATCTGGGTAGCACTGGTTTGAAGTGAGCCACCCCTCCTTCGAACTAGCACACTGTCTGTGCAGAGTATACAGAAACTGAACATAGATACTGAAGTTACCTAAAATAATAACTGAATAACTGAAATAACTTCAACTACTATCTATATTTGACTACTGCTGAAAAGGGCAGGAAGTGTAAACCTGTCCCCGGTCATGGACCAGAACTGAGTTGCTCAACACACATAACAAAATGATGTTCCTAGCCTATCAGTTATTATTTTGGTAGTATCTATCATTTTTTAGTAGGGATGACAAAGCCCTAACTAGATGATTTAACTAGGGTTGGCCCTGCTTTGAGATGTTTTGAGCTAGATGACCACTTGAGATCTTTTCCAACATTAATATTCTATTATTCGATGTTGAGGACAGTAGAGTTGTCATCATACAATGGTATCTTAGAAGATGAGGGTTGGAAGGGGTATCAGGAGGTCATCTAGTCCAGCCCCTGCTTACTTGCTTTGATTTGCTGGCAGTGCCCTTTTTAATTCTCCCCCCTTCACATTAGCATCCCCTGGGACCCTGTCCACCAGCTCCCTGAGGGAGTTAGTCTACTTTTCTGAAATCCATGTGGGAATCCTGTATTATTATTATTATTATTATTATTATTATTATTATTTTAGTAAGACCCCAGATATTAGAAAGGGTCAGTTTATAAGTAAGGATTGCAGAGTCAGGTATTCGCTGACCCATACAAATATAATCTAGATGGACTTTAGATCTGCCTGGGAAAGTGTGAGCTAAAATTGCTGCACTGCAGGATGGGTTGACTCTGATGATTCCAACAGACACTGAAGGGGTTTAAATAGCAATGAAGTTGTCCGAGTACATGAGGCATACATTGTTTACGGTGTTGTTGTAGTGAGTTGTATTTGTCCCAGAACATTAAAGAGACAAGGTGAATGAGGTGATATCTTTTATTTTGAACCAATATTTGCTGTTGAAAAATAGAAGCTCTAGAGTTTGCAAAGAGCTCTTATTGAAGTCAGGGAAAGGTATTTCGAATGGCACAGCTAAATACAAATGTGGGAAATAAAAGAAGTTAGCCCATGCTGCAAGACAAAGTGAAGTAGGCAGTTAACATTTGTATATTTCGAAAGGGATAGCCATGTTAGTCTAGTCCAGCAAAAAAATCCAAGGAGATATGTGGCACTTAAAGACTAACAGATGATTTTTTGCATGGGTTTTCACTGGAGAAAATCCCACTTCATCAGATGCTTTGAAGATGGGTGAGCTTACAGAATGGAATGAAAATAAATGCAGGGGGGTTAAAACATTAGGATCAAGTCATAAAGTAACAGCAAATCAGAGCAGTTGTTAGGTTCAAACCCTGGGAAGCCTGAAGTCAAATTACCTTTTGTAATGGGAAAAGAACCCATAGGCTCGATTCAATCCTCCTTTCACTGAATTTAATTTAGATATTAATTCAAGTTCAGCTGTTTCTCTTTGACGTCTTGATGTCCCAGTCTCATCTCTGATGATAGTCATTGACAAATCATTTATCAAGTGATTAGAAAGATGGAAGTGCTCAGCAACTTTTTTTTTTTTAACTTTGTGATTTCTGATATCAGATCTATGTTCATTTACTCTTTTGTGCAGGGATCATCCTGTTGGTACAATGTATAAGGTGCTGGGGCATTTCTGGCTCATGATGGCATAGCTGACATTAGTAGATGAGCAGGTAAATGGGCCTTCGATAGAGTAGCAGGCTTGATTAGGACCCATGATGGTATCTATTGTGCAGATATGTAGGAAGACTTGGCAGGATGGTTTGTTGCAGGGGTGTGTACCTGATTTAATATTTCTGTTGTTAGATCTGTAGTTGCTGGTGAGTATCTGTTTAAGACTGGGTGGCTGTCTGTAGTAAAGGAGAGGTCTGTCTCATTTGTATAGTCATAGGACAAAGCGGTGTTAGTGATTGCTGTAATGTGCTGGCTATTACATGTCTTTATTTAGGCCATGCTTTCTGCTGTCTAATAGGTGAGTGAATTTAAGTAACACAATGCATACTTGCCAGGGATCACATGCTAAGGGAAATCTCCCATGTCATCTTTTGGCCTTCGAACCACCCCACTGCCTTCCCAAACTTTTTGTCTGAAGCAAGCTTCCCACAGACCTGCACCCACCGATTCAAAGAGACATCATACTCTTCCATTAAAGAGATGGAAGATTAGTGAACATGTCCCCACTCTATGGCTATGTTCACACACAGGGTTATTTTGATACAAGTTGTTTTGAAACAACTTGTATTGAAATAAGGCATTATTTTGAAATAAGTTAATTCAAATTAAAAAAATGTTAATAGAGATTAAGGAAAAAAGCTCAAAGCAAAATAGCATATTCGGACAACACTTATTTCTAAACGAGTCACCGTCGTTTCAAAATATGTTCAGACGGGATTGTTTTGAAACAATCATTGTGAAACAATGTTGTTTCATCACTAAATGGGGTTTAAGTTGTTTAGAAACAACGGAACCTGTTGTTTCAAAACAACAGTACGTTGTGTGACCATGGCGTTTCTTATTTCGAAACAACCTCTGTTGTTTCGAAATAAGACTGCTGTGTGAACACACCCTATGATAGTCACTATTCCTCACAACAACTCTTTCAAGACCCATGGGCTCTTCACGTGCTTATCATAATGTGGTGTTCCTCAAGCAGTACTGTTCTCCAAACAAGCCCAACTGCATCAAAAAATGACAAGGAAAAGATTAAGCCCCACTGCTAAAGCATTCACTAGTATGGGAGATGCTAAGTTCAGTTTCCTCCTCTTTGAGTTTCATACTCTAAGAAAAACAAACAGGGAATCCTGTGGCATTTTGAAAGACTAACAAATATATTTATCCCAAGAACTTTCATGGGAGAACTTACATTTTACATCTTCAAAGCATCTGATGAAGTGGGAGTTTCTCCCACAAAAGCTCATAGGAAAAATAAATTTGTTAGTCTTTAAAAGTACCACAGGACTCCATGTTGGTTTTGCTGAGCAAGACTAATATGGCTACCCCTTTGATACTGTAAGAACTCAGGGTCTGCTCCAAAGGCCACACATGCCAATTGGAGTCTATTCACTGATTTTGTTGAGATTTGGATCGAGGTGTAGATTGATTAGAGATGCAAGTGTTGGCTGACTAGAAGTAGACCCAGAATGAAGAAACTGGAATGGAGAACAGCCATCCAGATTGCCCACTTTATAGGGGACAATTCTAGGAATGAGAGGAGAATATGAATGTCCACTACCTTGCACAACTTATAACCATTCACACCTCTGAATGAGTATGCCTACACTGTGTGCTTAAGTCAACTTAAGGGTCCTTAAGTCAGCTTAAACTAAGCCCTGTCTACATTGCAGGGAAATAAAGTCGACTTTATAAAGTTGACTTTTCAGTCAAGTCGACTTTATTAAGTCAAATTAAGGCAATGCAGAGCAGGGGTTGCCTTAAGTCAATTTAATTGTCCTCCCAACCACAGTAAATATGGGGATGGGGGTTCGCTAGAAGGTACAATACAGCTAGGAGCATGCCCAGCTATGTGGACCACAGCCAAACTCCCCACGTTTCCCGAATGATCCGGCATCTCCCTCTTTCTGAGCCTGACAGGGCATCACAGTCTGAGCCCAGCATTTCCCTCATGCTCAGCCCGACCCCAGCATCCCATCCAAACCCCAGCATCTCCCCCCATTGCAACCGGACCTCAGCATCTCAGCCTGACCAGCATCTCTCCTCATCACAGCTTGACCTGGCATCTCCTCACGTCGCAGCCCGACCCGAGCATTTAAGCCTGGCCCAGCATCTCAGCCCTACCTCAGCATTTCAGCCCAACCTCAGCATCTCCCAGTATCACAGGTGAATCCCAGCATATCAGCCCAATATGGCACGATGCCACATCGTAGCCCAATCCCAGCATCTCCCATGTTATTAGCCCACCCCCACATGTCTCCCCCATTCTTAGCCCAACCCTGCATGTCTCATCCATTCTTAGTCCGATCCTGCATGTCTCCTCTGTTCTTAGCCTGACCCTTCCTGTCTCTCTCCTTCTCTGCACAAACACGTTTCTTCCCCCTTGCCTTTCTCAGCCCAATCCTTGGTGTCTCCTCCTTGCCATTTTCAGCCTGACCCTGCCTGTCTCTCCCCCTCTCCGATCAACCCTGTGTGTCTCCCCTTCTCAAAGGACCCCCCTGATAGTGTTGTAAAGCAAACAAGGAGTCCAGAGGCACTATTTAAGACTAACAAATTGATTTATTGGATGAACTTTCATGGGAGAAAAATTCTACTTCATCAGACAGTTTGAAGATGGAGGAATTTAAAGAATGATAGGAAATCAGTGCAGGGGAGTGTAAGACATAGGATCAGGTCACACTTTAACAGCAAATCTAAGCAGTTGTTAAGATTCAAACACTGGTAAACAGCACTTGGAAAGAAAGAAAGAAAGAAATTTGTTATTTCTTTTAGATTAGATTGTGTGACAGCAGTATTATATCCTGATTACTGATTTTTTTTTCCCCATTAGAACAGGTGATTTGACTTCACCTTCCTCTATGTGCTGTTTTCCAGTGTTTGAGTCTAAACTGCTGCTGCACCCTACGCCTGCACTGGTGGTTGCCCCGCAGCACTTGTTCCAGAGCCAGAGGAGTCTGGGCAACACAGGGAAGATGTGGAGTGCTGTGCTGGCACGTCACTGGGCTATGTCAGGCTCCCTGGCCTCCCTGTTGCCATACATAGTACGGAAGATGGACATGCTAAGCCGGCTTAATAAGGTCTACTTTAAGCAGACTATTATTAAGCTGGTTTAACCAAGTCCTGTAGAGTAAACATAGCCAATGAGAATATGAATGTTGAGGCCTTTTTTCTCCTCTGATTTATGCCTCTGTTGTCAGTGAAGTCACTTCTTATTTACACCTGTATCTTTCAGAGAAGAATTAGAACTTACTACTGTGATAGCATTTTACTTCTGCTCTGTACTTGTTCAGCACAGGGGCAAATTGCAAAAGACACAAGGTTGTTTACAATCATGGCTTTAAAAAGCCCATGATTTACTTCAAACATAGCAAAACAGGGCACCGATGAATGAAAATTTGTGGAGAAGGGTTTTTTTTTTTAACATATAGACTCTTGTACCAGGAAGGAATAACTGAACTACCAGCATACACTGCCAGAGTCAATCAAGCATTCATCATTAAATGAACAACATTTGGTTAACTATGACCTCCAAGTTACAATGAATCTAGAGGTAATGTCTGTATATCTTTCCCAGATCTAGGAAAGGCCTTTAAATAAACATGTTTAATTAGAAGGCAGTCATGCACACATATGGTTCTACATAAAGAATATCAATATTATTTTCCAATATCAGATTTTTTCAAAATGTTTCACTGTGAGTTTAAGTTGAGATGGGAGGAAAAAAAATCCATGCAACTTTGAGTGAAACTTAGATGTGTTTTAGTTAGTTTTCTCTCTGTGTTTATAGGAACTTATAGTGATGTTCATCCTTTCCAAACTTTGATTAATTTTTTGGGCCAACATTTCTAAATTCAACTCAAACAAAAATTCAGCAAAACATCAACATTTATGTGTGTTTCATTTTTCAGTTTTTGGACAACTGCAGCATTGAATGCCATTGATGACAAAAAAAATACCATTGGATTTGTACAGTTGTATAACTCATACTAAAATAAGACTTGTACCTCAGTTATTTACTGTGAGAAAATACTTTTCATAATGCCCCCCAACAATCTCCTCAGAGTCTCTTTAACTTCCTTGTTCTTCAGACTATAGATAAAGGGGTTCAAGGTGGGGGTGATGGTTGTGTCAATCAGAGCCAGCACTTTGTTACTGTCTAGTAAATGAACTGATTTGGGTCTTAAATAAATCAGAGCACCGCTCCCATAATACAATGTCACCACAATGAGATGTGAGGAGCAGGTGGAGAAGGCTTTTTGTCTGCCTTCAGCCGATGCCATTTTTAAGATGGTGGAGATAATAAATACATAGGATACAACAATGAGAGAAAATGGAACGAAAAGGACAAGTATAGCAACTGTAAGCAACTGCATTTCATACAGAGGAATGTTAACACAAGAAAGCTTAATCAAGGGGGGAATGTCACAGAAAAAATAATTAATCTGATTGGACCCACAAAATGGCAAGGTGAAAACCCAGGCCGTCTCTACTAAGGACACTATGTTACCAATGAACCATGAGAGAACTGTCAGTGAAAGGCAAACCTTCCTTTTCATGATGACCTGGTATCTTAGTGGGT
>ML682106.1:1415297-1444344 GCA_007922195.1 Podocnemis expansa
GTGGCACTTTTAAAGAATGAATGGAATGATTTTTAGAAGGATAAATGGATATGGATGCATTTATACTGACAAAAGAGTACTTTTCCTCTTGATTCAGCACACAAGACTTTCTCTGGAAGGTGGTCCCCAGCCCTTGCAGAAGGTTTGCAAAAAATTATGCTTACTAGATCCCCATCAACCATATAGGTTACCTGATGCACTTTTAGCATGGTTAGGAGAATGTTTGTCATTTTTATATGTTTTCTCTTTAATATTTTTCTTTGCTAAAACTCTTAGTTAAGAGGAAGTGAGATGCTGGTCTCTGCTGAGGGGAGATGATGACTGCGATTTGGGCCCCTTTCAGTGGATGCCCTTGGGGGATCACAGGGCATGGGGACAGAGATGGACCAAGCCTGAAGCTGAGATACCTGTATCAATGATTTTAGAATTACTCACGGTTACAATCTTACCTCATTGTTAAAATTACAATTCTGATACCTGCAACGATGTTTTTAGAATTACTTCACCATTCCAATCTGAATTTGTGGAAGCTGTATACAGTTAGAATAGAGATTATGTCTTTTTAACAAATTGTCAAGGAAAAGAAATAGGTTTCTCTAACTTTCTCTGAAGTCTAAAGTACCTGTCTGTCTGCAAGTGAGATCAGTCTATATGAAAAACCACTCTAAATTTAACACAGGCAGTTTTTGGAAGCAGATGATAAATGCTAACAATAATGATCTTCAAGTTTCAAAGGAGGGGCAGGTGGAAAAAGGGTCAAGGAATTGCAGATAGTAACATGACTTCAAACAAGATAGTTGCCATAAACATTTTAACAAAGTAACTTTTCACTCTGAATTACTGCTTTTCGAAAGGTTAAAATTTGCACTCCTTTCCCAGTCTGTGCTTTTTTGCTCTGGGTGGTGGGTTATTTTGGCGTTTTATTTTTTGTTTTGTTTTGTTTTGTTTTGTTTTGTTTAAGGAAAAAAACAGTCTTCTTTTTGTGTGAAAAAAGTTCACAGAAAAAAATAGTTTTGCAGTTCAAATTACTGATATCTCTAGATTTAAATCGTATCAAGAGTGGTAGATGAGTTATTTACATCCATGTATAGAAATTAAGGGGAAATAACCTGTTGTATTTTTCAGTAATTATGCAGTGGGTCTGATTTGCCTGCCATATCATGTAACTTGACTGATTGATTTGAAGGGGTGCATTTCATGCTCCTTGCCCTGGGTGCCAAAATTCCTACTTATGGCCCTAACAGGCATGTCCTCTGGCTGCTTGCAAGAGGCCCAATCCAGGCCCTGGGGTGACTGGGTGAAAGTGGCCTGAACTCCACGGAGGGTCCATTCCAAGGCCCCACGTCTGCAAGGCTCAAGTCTCCCCCAGCCACTTGTGGGAGAAAGAGCTGGCTAAGGTATGTGGGATCCCTCGTTCTGCGCTGCCAAAGGAAGAAGGGAGGGAAAGAGCATGTGGCAACTGTGCACAGGCCCTCCTGCCAGCACAGCTCTGGCTCCTGGGGTTGGAGAGTGGGAGGGGGGAGAATGGCTCTTCTCCTCTCTCCGGTTGCCGACCACTGAGCAAGACTGATTTGAACAACCTGCCAATTTTCCTCCTCAAATCTCCTCTCAAAAGCAGTTTTATGTCCTTTGCAGTGAATGCTGAATAATAATTTTGAGATTCTGTAAAAAGATAACTGCAAATCCAGCATCATCAAAAGGAATTTTAAAGTATCTGAAGTCTTTATACTGAACAGCCAGGAAAGAGGGCTATTCCATGTCCCTTCACTGTTGTGCCTTACTTTCTAAAGTTATAGAAATGGATGATATGTTTTACGCATTCTTCAGTGTACTTATCAGACTAAAATCATTGATATTGATAGCACTCTTTATGATGCCTAGACGTCTCTTGCTATGGAAATATGAAGTGTTTTTCTTAATATTGAATCAAAAAGCATTCCTAAATAATGGTTGATAATTCAAATTCGAATGGAACTCATTACACTTTGATAGAATTTGGACCAGATCCCGTTTTGATTCTTTGTTGTTGCTGTTAAATTTCTGTAAAAAAAAAAAAAAAAAAGGTTGGAGTACAAAAGTAAGGTAACATATCTGATGGGTTTGGGGGTGGAGGGGACAAGAGTTATAAAATAAAAATTCTAAAGTATGAAGAAATTCCCAAATATCAGGAGTATGTGATTAAAGGACATTATGAGGAAATGTAGATATGGTTTGCAGACAAGGAGAAGAAAGATTAAAAAAACAAACAAACAGTTGGCTGAAAATTTTCAGAGGAATGTTTTCAATATGATAATGCTGATGCAACAATATCTAAATGCTTAGCTGTTACATTTTAGTTTTCTCTAAAGTGTATATGCAGCAGTGATACAGTGGAATAAATATACTTGATTGTTAACATTTCAACAATGACACAGTCAACTTCATAGAATCAAAATGAAATATTTTAACTTACCACTAATTAAAAAAAGCAACACTTTTCCCTTAGTGTAATAGAGTAGAACCTAGGAATTATGAACACCTTGAAAATGGAGGTTCCTTGTAACTCTCAGCAAAATGTTATGCTTGCTCTTTCAAAAGTTTATAATGGAACATTGACATAATATTGCTTGGAACCTTACTATGTGGAAGAAACATGCTGCATATTTTTAATAGTTTACATTTCACACATTACAGTACTCTAGTTGCATTTATTTGCTTGTTTGTTTTTGTCTCTACACTCTACTTGCATATATCATGTTACAAATATGGAGTGTGGTTGATGGTCTCTCAATAACTCTAGTGTACAGAACTCTGAGGTTCTAATGCAGAAAATATCAGAAAAAAATTGTTTAAAAAAATAGAAGCCTGCAATTTGCCATTTCAAACTTTTGGTCTGATTTCAAATCAAATCTAATTTGAAAATCTTTGAATTTCTTGCAGAACACCTCTGAAAAAGAGAGATGGCATTGTTCCTATCCATGTTTGTAATAGTAATAATCATGGCAAGTAAGTTTCCATTTCTTTCATTCCTCTTTGTTTACACTTTGAATTGCACCCTGATCTAAGCACAGTATAGTCTCTTAATATACTATTTGAATATGAGAGAATACATCTTTGTATAAACTGAAAAGTATGACAGATCAAAAAGTATCAGTGGGGCTCATGTCTATATAAAGAGACAATTAAAGAATTCATTTGCTGCACTCACCTTTAAAATCATCAACCCACTTGGATTAGGTGGCATTCAAGCTGCTCCATTTTCAAGACACAAGTACAGTCTGTACCAGTATAGAGGCTGTGTACACCAGGGCCTGCATTTTAAGAATAACAGCATTTATCACATGTTGCTTATAGCCAATGGCTCTGATCTAGTGAACTTTGCCACATGAGAATCTGCATTAGATTGCAAATCCAAGCCCTGTATGGTAAAGCAGATAATCCTATCAGCTTGCTAAACACTACTAAAGTTACAGAATAAGCAAGTTCTGTGATTATGACATGATAAGACAGAATTATCATATTATGGACAATGACTTACTTAAGAGCTTGAAACTTCTGGAAATCACATCTGACTTAGTTAAACCAGGAATTTAAAATAATTAAACAAAAAGGAGAAAACATAATTTATCTTAATTGTTAATTTTACATGATTCCTGTCCACAAATGAGCATGATAATTTGATACAAACTCCCCTATGACATCAACTTATTTATAAGATACTAGTCTATTTCTTTGGAATTCCCACACTCCACCAGACACACCTCCGTGTGATTTACTAGAGTGTTGTGTTCTGGTTTGCATTGTTTCTTGCACTTGCGAGTCTTTTCTTCTTTCCTTTATTCAACCTGATGTAATACCTTGGGGCTCCAGTCATGAATTAGGATTCCATTGTGCTAAACACTGGAGAAACCCTGAATAAACAGCTGTTGTCGCAAAGAAGTTTTAGGCTGTTTACATCATTTTCCAATTTTGCTTTTACATTGTACATGCAGGCCTTGAAATGGCTAGTGTCATGAACATCAAAGATAGGCATCTATTTAATTATGGTTTAAAAGTTCTTTAGGAAAAAAAGAAAAAGAATTATGAAGGAACCAGTCCTCAGCAGGTGAACAATTTTTTTTTAGAAATTACATCAGCTGGGAGTCTGCCCCAGGTTTCTAGACTGAGAGGCTATGTCCACACATACATTCTTGAATCATTTAAGTTAAATTGATTTAAGCTAATTCAAAATAAAAATCATTAAATTGATTTAACTTAGATGGATTTAAGCAAAAACACCAAATCAAAATAGCAAGTCTGGACACAGGACTTGCTATTTCAGTTCAGGAAAGGGGCACCATGGGAGGAGTGGCAACATGGCCCCGTGGCAGGCCCATGTGGACAATCAATTCCCTGCCTAGCTCTCAAGCCAAGCAGGGGAAAAAAGTCTCCAGGGCAGGGATCCCCTCGTGCCCTGCATTCCCTGCTGCTGGTGGAGCTGAAAGGGAGCTACTGTGGGGCACCCCGCATGATCCACTGCTCGCAGGGTAGTGGGGGCAGGGAAGCCAGGGTGCGAGACTCCCCCCACACACACTTCCCCACATCTGGCCAGGTGGTGGGTCAGGGAGCCAACATGCTCCGTTTGCAGGGCTTGCTGGCTGCTGGCCAGGTGGTGGGATGGGGAGTCAGCATGCCTGACAATGATGGCGGGCTGGTTCCCTGACCCACAGCCCAGCCAGCAGCCGGCAAGCCCCACAAGTGGGGCAGGCTGGCTCCTGGACTCTTTGCCGGACCAGCAGCTGGAAAGCCAGGCACAGGGGCTTTCCTGGTGCCCCCACCCGGCTAGCTGGAGGTAGGGGTGGGCCCCCTAGCCCCTCTGCATCTCCCCTCCCTTGCTGCCGCAGCCACTGCTGTGGGCAGCCCAGTGGTGGACCCAGGGCTCAGGCACTGAGACTCGGGGCTTGAGCCCCTTACATGTAGCACCAGTGGCACCCCTGCATAAATGTGTGTAAGCTCTGAACTTTGATCTTCTCCTTTCATGGACCACGATAATGTGCTCAAATATTTTTTTGTTAATTTTTTTCTGCCTGTCTCCAGTTCAACATCTTCATCATCCAAGCTGAGGATGTCCTCAAAAGCATTTTTCTAATCATGGGAATCACATGTTTCTGGAGAAGGCTCTTATGTTGTATCATGTCTGGTAGCTATCTACCATTGGGCTCAATCACTGTATTCTATACATTATATTCTCAGGAACATGCTGTGTTCAGTTTTGTTATTAAGCAAATGGATTCTGCTGTCTTCAGATATTTCCTCCTCTCCCCTCTTCTGTGTCTCTGTAATACCTTGTCAGAATTGACCAGCATAGTTACTACAGAATTAACTCCTCCTGAACAGTCTTTCAGGGATAATTCCTCAGGTGGCTCTTCTATGTCAGAATTAGTCCAGACTAATTACTCTGATCATGAAATGAAGTCATTATTCTGGAATAAAATCACTTTTATTTTGGGTTGCCAGGCTACCCAAGGGAATGCCTGGGGATAAAGTACGTTGTTAATTAACTGGACAAAGGCTAAAGGGGAACTGAGTTTTCCTTCTGGTTCTGTTCAGTATAATGTTCATTTGTTTGCATTTGGAAAGGATGATAGTGTCTGTCTGTATCTGCAAGTTCCCCTCCCACCCCCCAGAAATCCATCAGATTCATAAGAGAAAAATAAAAGAGAAAAAAAAAGAAAAAGGAAAGAAAACCTTTCACAGATTCAGACAGACGCCATCATCAATTATGTTTCTGCCACATCACCTGCTCTTGGTGAAGTTACTTCCCTTCCCTTGTCCTTTTGTTCCCATGTCTTTAAAACCTGTAAATAATCCCACATACATGCCACACTCTAATGTTGTGAGTATTAATTCAGAGACTATCGAGAAGATTAAAACAATTTGCCCTTGTTGATGATGATAATGACTAGGATTAGGGTTGATGTTGATTTTATTGTAGCAAGTCAGAGCCTAAGTCATAAGAACCCTGTTGCACATTACACAGAATAAAATGATGGCCCCTGCCTTTCAGTTATTATTTTGCTTTTATTGTATTTACTGTAGGAGGTATGACAAGAACAGGGCCTTGTGAGCACCATACAAACACAGAGTAATAGACAGTTCCTGTCTCAAACTTCCTTCAGTCTAAACATTGGTGATTCTTGCATCACCTGGAGGAGCTATCTGAATCTTCTGGACTGGTGGTCTGCAGAATCAACCTCTCTGCTAGCTGCTCACATTTGCTGGTGCTGTGCCTGATAATCTCACCATTTATTCCTTCTCAGTCCAATATAGTACATGTGAAGAGATAGCCCCCAATTTCTGCTTAGCAACCCCACTCCAAGCATACTCAGTGGGTGTGTTCACACAGCAGTCTCATTTCGAAACAACAGAGGTTGTTTCGAAATAAGAAATGCCACGTTCACACGACCTACTGTTGTTTTGAAACAATGGGTTCCATTGTTTCAAAACAACGGTGTTGTTTCGAAACAACTTAAACCCCATTTGGTGACAAAACAATGTTGTTTTGAAACGATTGTTTCAAAACAATGCAGTCTGAACATGTTGTTTCGAAATGACGGTGACTCCTTTCAAAATAACTGTTGTCTGAACCTGCTATTTCGCTTTGAGCTTTTTTCCTTAATTCAAATTAACATTTTCTTAATTTAAATTAGCTTATTTCGAAATAAGGCATTATTTTGATACAAGTTGTTTCGAAATAACTTGTATCGAAATAACCCCCTGTGTGTGAACATAGCCAGTGGGTCCCCATGGAAAGTGAACATGTGTAATTGATTCTTTTACTCCCACTAGACTGGAGAAATGCTCACAGGCCAGAGATGAGAGGTAATAGATATTCCAGCCCAGCAGCAGAACAGTGTGGCATTCCTTCTTAAGGGCATGGTGTGCTTTATTATAGTGCTGTGGTATTCTATGATATTCCTTTTTATGTTGCTGTGGCTTTTGTATATTATGACAGCCACCATGAAAAAAGTAAGGAGTCTTGTGGCACTTAAAGACTAACAGATTTATTTATTGCATGAGCTTTCTAAATCACAGGCTTCCATGTTTTATAGTTTACACACATGAGAGAAAATAAGAGGTTTTGGACTGGGGATGTGGAGGAGATATGAAGGCAGAACAACTGTCCAACTTGCATGGAAAACATTGGAAACAATTTCGGCCCCATTAAAGTAAAAGGAAAAAACTGCTGAACTCACAGTAGTAGCAGAAGCAGCAGCAATACCCTCCACTAGAGACCAGCGCAGGTCTTGAATAGTGTTTGGCATTATAAGGGTGGACCATGCTTGGAACAAAGAAAGTAGAGAAACTGTGAAAATGGTGCTAATTATAGGGGAAAAAAGGTTTTGGCATGTGAAAAGAAATTGGAAAAATAGACGGGAAATGTTGATACTGGGCATTTGTACCAGTGAGATATGATAAGCCTGATTTGCTGATCAATAAGGCTTAATGTGCAAGATTTTCTATAGATATACTAGTTACACACAAACCCTAAAATTAACTGCAATATATCATACCAAGAAGCCTGGAGAACTGAGCGGTCATTCAGAAGGCTGTATACAGGAACAGCTTTTATCAGGATACCAGCCAGGTAGTTGATGGCCTCTGGTGCAGTTGGGTGCATCTCCCCCAGAATCAGATGTTGATGGAGTGCAATCCTTCATCTAAATCACCAGTTCTCAACTGCTGTATAGGGACAAAAAAATGTGTCATGGTACAATCACAAGTGTGTCATGGTGGGCTAAGCCTCTCCAAGTGGCTGGAGACCTGAAGCAGTCCAGCATGAAGCTGCTGGCTGTATTAACTCTGGCAGCCAGTCTGTGTGACTCAGGCAGGTGTCTGACTCTTCCAGCACTCTAGGACCTGTGGATGGAACATTCTTAAACCTCCCACCCTGCATGTGGAACCCAGGGCATGGCAGCCTTGGGTCCCCTTTGTTTTGAAGATGGGTGTGGGGCCATGAGGTGGGAAGGGAGCCAGCAAAGCAGCAGGGCTAGAGTTTAAGGCAGATGTGGCCAAACTGCAGCTCATGAACTGCATGTGGCTCTTTAAAGAAAAATGGTAGCTCCCAGAAGAGCACAGCAGGGAAGGGCAGCATGGTGGGAGCCAGGGATGAGAAATTTGCAATAGTTGGGGACAGCCAAGAGGTGGCAGCATGGGGAGTGTCAGCAGGGGAGAGGCAGCATTGTGAGAGCCTCAGGAAAAAGCAGTGTGGTCAGAGATGGGGGAGAGGCAGCATTGTGAGAGCCAGCAGGGAAAAGCAATGTAATCAGATAGGTTCAAAGACAAGCACTCAAAGCAAGTAAATGTTAGATTCTAGAGTTCACCCACACAATATTAATTCTACCCTTCTTGTCTGTATGCATTATGATACAGTCTTTACTTACATCATCACAGGCTTCATTCATTGCAGAAACTGGATGCACAAAGAGGCAGACTTAAGTAGCGCCAGCAAGAAGAAGTCTGACCTTCTGAGTGCATGATTTTCTAAATGTTTTTCTTTTTTGATATTGTTTTCTGGGAAAATATTTTTAAAACTGGCAACATAAATTGATCACAAGCAACTCTACAATGAACTACAGATAAGTGATGATAATCTAGCAATTTAAACCTGAAAAGCAACTGTAATTTTTTTTAAAATCACCTGGCATTTCCAGATATTGTAATATAATGCAAAATTATTTCTCTTATATTTCTATTTTGAGAATTAAATAAGAATCATTAGTAATGACTGAAAATTGACACAAATGTTGCATCCAAAACCACTGACTACTGTCAAAAGGCTATTTAAAAAAAAAAAAACCTCTATTTAAAGAATGTTACAAGTACTTATTATGGATTATGGTTCATTTTCAGCATGCAAAATGATTTAGACTTAGGATAGACTACCACTACTGAAAACTGGCTTTAGGAAAAAAAAAAAAATTCCTTGAGTCCATTGAACAAGCGTGCCTGAAACATCAGTATGTCATCTGTTTCCAGAAAGAACTGTCAGTACATTTACTTTATAAGAAAATTTTAATTAATATAACTAAGTCAATTACCAAGATAATTTACATTCACTGCAAAGTTCGATAGCAGTACTATACTTCTGCTGATTAAATAGCATTCAACATGTGATAATTCTTCTTTGCTGTATAGTCAAAATCCATTTATATTTCAGTGCATTCTTCATGAATGACTCTATGGGTATTTTATCCCATTAGTCAAGAGAATAATTGTTGTGAAGGGTTGAAGATGGAAAATTGTGTTGTAAGCTTTCTGAAAAAAAATCTCTCACCAATAAAGATTTTACTTTGTATTATAAAAAAACAAATAATGATATTTAGAATTTGTACAGTGCCTGACCCCAAACTGAATAAACTCAATGGGAATTTTTCCATAGTATCTTCTGTGCATGGACTCCAAAGCAATTACTGAAACAGGTTCTGATCTTGCACTTTATATCCCCATAAATTCTCATTGATCTGTTGTGATTCTATACAGTTGAAAAGGTGTCCCTGTGTGCATCTCTTCACAGGATTAAGGTGAGAGCAGTGTTTTCCCTTACTATTACTCTCATTTTAAAATTAATTTTGTCTGATTGAGTCCTCAGACCTTTTGTCTTCACTATCCATGAGTATTTTAGTGAACAAGTTTACTGGCTGAAATGTTGGCAGGGAAGCAGTGGCACGGTCGGGGCCGAGGTGGGGCAGGGTGAAGAACTGCAGCATGGTTGGGGAGAGCAGAGAAGCAGTAGCATTGTAAGAGATGGCAGGGAAGAAGCAACGGAGATGGGGGAGGGAAGTGTGACATAGTCAGAGAAGCCATAGCATGTTTAGAATTTCTCATAGGACCTAATGCAGCTTACTCGTTTTTTAAATAAAATCATGTTTTACAAGTCCTAAACATGATGTGGAATACTAAGAAATGAAAATACAAAGGAGAAAAGTTTAAATCTGAACATAGATTACTTTAAATTTTTGGCACAACTTACTGCTGTGAAGCATCATATTCCACAATGAAATTCAAAACATTGTGCTATACTTAGAGAGCAGCATTTGAGAGAGATTTTACCCACTGCATTGACAAGTTACTGCCCAGATTTAAAAAGAAAAAAAAAAAAGCTTGCCACAAGCCTGTAGTGTTCTACATCTAGCAACAGCTTAGTTTTTACTGTATAGGCCTAGTTTCATGGTAACCTTCAATAATTATTAGAATCTGACATTAGTAGGATTAAGATTTGCCCTATTTTTATGGTAAAATTTAAGTGTGCAATTAATTTTAAGCTTAGTAATTTTGGAGTAGGTAAAAATATGTGGTTATACACCTCAGTGTGTCTCTTGAAAGTTTTAGTTGACTTGTGTGACTTTTGAGTTCTGACAGTTTGGTCACCCTTGGTTTAGGGGCTGCATTGACAGAAATGGGACTTCAGTGAGAGCTGGAGACAGAGCCAGGGCCAAGCCAAAAATTGGTGCTGTGGGGCAGCAGACTTGGGGGTTGCAGGATGCTGGGGGCACTACCAGAGGGAAGGGGAAGAGATGAGGGACTGCCAAGGGAGGCAAAACACATGAGGAATTGCTGGAGGGACAGAAAAGAGATGAGGGGCTGCTGTAGGGAAGGGGAAGTGATAGGAGGCTGCGGGAAGGGAGGGGAAAGACCTGGAGGGCTGCTGTGTTGGGGGGAGGAAGACATAGGGACTGTCTGGGGGATGGGAAAGAGATGGAGGTCTGCTGGGGGTGTGGGAAATAGACAGAGGGGTGCCAGGGGGAGGAGGATGAAACAGGGGAGGAAGGGAAAGAGAAAGGGGGCTCCCATGGGGAGGGAAATGAGGCAGAATCTGCTGGGGTTGGGGGAAGAGGAGGGGGAGGCCAGTTAGAGGGAAACAGGATGATGGAGGTGTAGCAGGTGTCCAAGCAGGACAGGTTCCCCAGGAAAAAGTACATGGGGTTGTGAAAGTACTGAGCAGCCAGAACTAACACAAGAATTAGGGTGTTCCCAGCTACTGTCACCACGTAGATCACTAGAAACAGAAGAGAGAGAAGGATCTTCAGTTCAGGGAGATTCCCAAAGCTAAGGAGGATGAATTTTGTGATGGCTGTTTCATTTCCTTTTTCTGTGTGGGCCAGGAAGAGAAGCTGGGGGAACAAAAGAAGAGTTATAATATACTCAGTATTAATGAAGTATTAACTAGTATTGCAATGAAATCAGTTTTATAGACAGTTGATTTATGTGTGGTCCAACTTTTTTCTCATTTCTTGTAGTGTTCTCACCCTGATTCTCACAATGGCAAATGTATGGTCACTCTATGTCTCTGTAATAAATTTACTTGCTTTGTTGATAACAGTATTACATTGTAAATGCTGGTCACCTTTTTTTTTTTTTTTTTTGACTTTTTGTAAGGCATTCAATCACCACAGCACTGCTTATGAGAGATAGATAGATAGATAGATCACTTTAATTATGAAAGCTTTCAAGGCTTTTTTTCTCCCATTCAGTACATTTTGAGATTGTTTTTCCTGTCAGTACAGGGGTACAGTTTATGCCAATAAAATCCATCTGGAATTAAAAGATAAGGCTTAATGGACAGCAGTTTAATTAGTAATTTTGTTCTTTTCTACTTCTGCTTGGCTTTTACTCTGCGGTTACCACAGTTGTTCTGCTTTTGCTCGGCTTCTACTTTGTGGTTACCACAATTGTTCAGCTTTTGCTCAGCTTCTACTCTGCGGTTACCACAGTTGTTTTGCTTTTGCTCAGCTTTTACTCTGCACTTACTACAGTTTCATTGCAGATGTTGGTTTGTTTCTTGCCTGAAGGAAGAAGTTGCCCTGCAACAATGGTACCTCAACTTGCAAAACTATGTCTCTTTGGGTGTGTTCACACAGCAGTCTTATTTTGAAGCAACAGAGGTTGTTTCAAAATAAGAAAGGGCACATTCACACGACACACTGTTGTTTCAAAACAACATAAACCCCATGTGGGGAATAAACAATGTCAGAACATGTTGTTTCGAAACAATGGTGACTCGTTTCAAAATAACTGTTGTCTGAACTTACTATTTCACTTTGAGCTTTCTTTCCTTAATTCGAATTAAGAAACTGTTAATTCGAATTAACTTATTTCAAAATAAGGTGTTATTTCGATACAAGTTGTTTTGAACAACTTGTATCAAAATAATCCGCTGTGTGTGAACGTAGCCTTTGACAAGAAATTTTAATTGGCCTAGATAATAAATGACAGTATTCTGTCACTAAGAAAATTGTAACCAGTCTAAGAGCCAATAACATAGTGACATGGCTCTCAACAGGTACCAAATATGGTGAAGTAAAGGAGCAGTACCTTTTAGAACCTGGAAGTCGGGTTGTGAAACAGGGATAAAAGGCCACAAAAATCCCAGGCAAAGAGGAGGTCTGTGGAGGCATGAATCTACTGCTGAACTGAGGGCTGATCCCCCAAGGTTCCCTGCCTTGTAACAAATCTCTTCACTGGCAAGCTCGGTGGACGAGAGAGAAACGTCCCACTAGGGATAGGACTGGTGCACCAGAAGTGAATCAGGAAAGAATTTGAATCAAGCCATGGCTTTGTAAGTGAATCAAGTAATATATTAGAGTACAGATTGCAATCCAATTTTGATTAAGGGGCTAACTATAGGGGTAGGATTAGGGGTTATAATTACACTTTGATTGTGTTGCATATTCTTTTGTCTGTTTATTTCCTGTTTTAGGATTCTTAAAAGAATAAGGAAGGACTATTTATTTTAGTTCAATAAAAAAGCTTGGTTGTATCCAGCGGTGGTCTTAGTGTCTCTCCCGCCTCATACTGTATCCAAAAGACCCTTATTTGGGGGCATGTCATTTCCCTCTCTGAACCCAGGGGTAATTTATTTTCTCTTTTTCTGCCCATCTTTCTAATTTCTGACTTTTTTCTTCATCATGACTCCAAACACTCAATGTAATTCAGTTCCAAACCAATGGTTAACAATTAATGTGTAGAGAAAGACATTCTTCTGAAAATCTTTCTATTTTCCCTCTGTCTAATGATGACTTTAAATCAGCCCAATGAATTCTTCATATCTGCTACCCTGGGGTTAAGAAAGGGTCTGAGACAGAACATATCTCCACTCTCTTTAAAACATTATGACCTCAATTCAAGAAGATACTAAACTTGCTCTTAATTTTAAACACAGGTGTAGACCAATTAACTTGCATGGGATTGCTCATTAACTTGAAATTGTTATGCTTAGTAAATGAGCAACGAGATCTTATTCAATGGGGGGAGAAGACACCACACCACATTTAATGTAAATACAAGTACCCAAAAATCTTTCCACAGCTTATGCATTGCATTCATTCACACTTTTTACACACACGCACAGAGTTCTGTAGGAGGGAAATAGTTACCAGCCTCTGCGTTGCTTCAGTCAAACCATTGGCCAGATGGATGAGCTCAAGGGTGGAGCAGGGTACAATAAGTTGTGACATGAAGCTCCTTGGAATTGAAGAAAGAATCCAAAGTCTCTCATTTTCTTCACCCTTTTTATAGGGCCCAGATTACATTCAAGTCTAAGAAAACTGCTGTGCCAAGTTGCTTCCATGTTTGAGGTGATAATCTATTACTCACAGATGTTATGAATACGATGTTTTTATTGTTCTGCTTTTGTTGCAAACTTTATTATGCCATGTCCTTGGGTATGGATGTTACCCCTCTGTTCTTTGCTGTTTCTTTTCCAACATTTTTTAGCTATTTTCAATCTTTTTATATAAGAACCAGTACATCTCCCTTGCTAGGATCTACTTATTACTTTTATCCTTTGCACACATTATTTTTAGTTACACAAATCAACATATGAGTTTTTAATTTCTTGACTAATTAATTAACTTATGAATTCTGACAGAGACGGGAGATTTTTTCCCCTGAATTTACAATCTTGGGAAATTACTCAAAATGGTACAGTGTTATTCTTTTGGTCCTTGATGCATTGCAGTTTTAATAAATAATTCTTATTAATTGCCCTCAGGGTTTCTTTGGCTTTCAGAAATAAAAATTTAGCAAGACAGTTTTCATTGACCATTGTTTACAGCCATGAGACTGCAGCTTAAAATCACAGGATACTACATGGCAATGATCATTAATCTACCAGTTTTTAACCCTTTCTCTGCTACACAAAGTCCAAGATTTTACATGTACAAAGCTATTTGTTTTTAAATGGGCCTACATTATGCTTACAAAATTATGAACATAACTAAGCACTTACCTACATGAGAGTTTAGAGTAGTTTCCAACTTACATGGGCATACATTGCAAAGGACACAACGGATTTAGAAAGATGAGATATTTTATTTTCTCAACGGAGGATAGAAAGTCATGGAACTAATTACGAAGGGATGTGATACGATCTTTATTCATGTGAAATCATAAAAGTCAGAATGGTATATGTTTTTCAGGTATGCTCTAGTATCCACTGGGAGTTGTTATTTTGTACAGGAATCACTGTGTGAGATTATCTGGCCTCTTTGTTAATGAAGTCTAGATGACCATAGTGGTCCTTTCTGCTCTTTAAATCTATACATCTTCAGCTTGGTTTGCCTTTAAGAAGGAGGTATGAGCAGCCAAAACTTCAGATGTGAACTCTTCACTGACATTGACACCAGTACATGGATTCTGCAGGCTATCCTCCATCTTCATCTCTTTCATTCAGACCAGATCTTTCAGTAAGAAAGACAGCATATGCTTGACCCCATGCTTAAGTTTTGATACCAGCTGTATTCATTTTGCCTTCTGTGCATCTACTGAGCGTCAGAATCTGTCCCAAATCATTATTTATTCTTTGTGTGAGAAGAGAAAATTTCCCTTTACATATCTGATGACAGCAATAACAATGGCTGGGTTTCTCCTCTGGGATTTGAACACTTTTCCCCCCACAGTTCTTAAAAATAGCCATCCATTTAATTTATTGTTGGCTATAGAGATGATCAATACTTTTTCCTTCATTGGCAAGTACCAATCAAACCTAAAACTACTCTACACTGATGCTGCTAATTATCAAAACTGACACTACTCTACAGAAACAGTGAGTTTTAATATTAAGGAATACAATATTTTTTCTATTCCACAAAAGTCCTTTCTCAACATTTTTTATTAAAAAAAAAAGCTTCCATTTCTGTTACATTAATGAGACATCTTTTTTTTTTTAAATTTATGTCAACTTATAATAAAAATAAATATAAAAGTGAAAACTCAGTGAAACATTTCTGACTTATCAGAACAGTATATTTCATTTGACCCAATTCAGACTTTTTGGGAGCTGGGAATGAGAATTATCTGTTCACAACAATTTTAAAAATTTAATCCCCCAAATTCTCACAGGATGGGGAAAATATTTTCCATACCACTCAAGTAAATCAGGCACATCATTATAGTCATATAGTTTAAGGCTAGAAGGTGTCTAATCAAAATCACATAGTCCGATCTCTTGAATGGCACTGATCACCAATATCAACCAAAACCTAGATCCTAACTCAACAATCAAAATAGGACCAAAATATTATAGTTCATACTCAGTTCACATGGTGGGGGAGACTACAGATATTTAAGTTTGCTAGCAAATGGCATGGTGTAGTGATCCCCTCAACCTCAGCTGATATTTCTGAGTGTGAAGGCTTCCAATGCTTCCATCTGCTTCCGAGCCGTTTCCTGGGGCTGTACATGATATTCTGTGCTGGGGCTGAGATGGGGTAAGAGAATGAGATCTCTTCTGTTCAGGCACCCCACCCTTCCTACAGATAATAGAATATAAGGATTGGATGGGAATTTAGGAGATTATCTTGTCCAGCCCCTTGCTCAAAGCAGAGCCAACCACAACAATATCATCCCAGCCAGGGTTTTCTGAAGCCAGGCCTTAAAAGCTCTAATGACAGAGAGGCCACCATATGTTCAGTTAACCCATTCCAGTGCTTCACCACACTCTTTGTGAAAAAGGTTTTTTTAACATCCAACTTACACTTTCTCAACTGCAACTTGAGACCATTGTACTTTGTTCTGTCTTCTGCCACCACGGAAAACAGCCTAGCTCCATCATCCTTGGAAATCCCCTTCAGGTAGCTGAAGGCTGCTTTGAAATCTCCTCTCACTCTGATTCTTTTTAACCTGTGGCCTCTAGCTTATAAGCACTTTCAGAAAATACGTACCTGAATAAATGTATTCATATTAGTAAGTATCCATGTGATTCACTCTTGAGTGTATGTTACCAGCTCTCCACTCGACAACCTCCTGTGCTAATCCATAAAATATAAGAGTTTACAGTGCACACTTATAAAGGTTTGACATTTTAACTTACTCTGCATTATTTCATCAATTAAAACCTCAAACTCACCCCATTCAACCCACAAGTGTCAGCCACAAGGGAGGTTGGCATGGTTTGGGTCAGGCCTATATTAACATGTAGTAAATCAGCAATCTTGAAAATACAGTGCAAACCTTTTATACTTACATGTTGATGTTGTCAAAGCTGCCCAGGAGATCCGGCTCCCATTAGATTTTTAATGGGATCTGAGGATCCAAATCTCCAAGGCAGCTCTAAGATTCTCAGCTAAAATCCCTAAATTCAAAATGATATGAAGCTCTGCATTTGCAATTGTATCAAGACCAATTGCCACAAAGACATTGAAAGGATGAAAATCATAGGAATCTCTCTCTGCTTTTCCTTGAAAAAGCACTGAGAGTGTGTCTACAGTATGTCTCTGTTAAGTTGACTTAACAAGGTAAACTTTAAGTTGACGTGAAGTTGACCTTGTTAAGTTGAATAGAGCTATGTACACACACAGGCAGTTAAATTGATTAGAGGTTATGTCTACACTACCAAAATTAGTCCAGATTAAAAAGTCTTAATCCAGACTAATTTGATCCCTGTCTAAACTAGGCTTTGCCTAGTTTCAACCAAACTTTTTTTTTTTAATTCCTACAAAGCAAAGTGTAGTTCAAACAAGTTATTTCAAACAGTTAGTTTGAACTGACCACTTAGTCTGAACTTCAAATGTAGCTGTGCTAGTTTGAAATAAATACTTTTGAATTAAGCGGTCAGTTTGACCTAACTGTGTTTTTTGTTTGTTTGTTTTAGTTTGAACTAAAAAGCTCCTGTTAGTTTGATCTAATCCATGGTTAGTTCGAACTAACTCCAAACTAAGCAGCTAGATGTAGACATAGCCAGAGAATCCACATGGCAAGCTCCTGTGAGCTGGCTGCATCCACACTGGCAAGTGCTAGGTCGACTGAGGAGTGGTGTGTTGTGGGTAGCTGGAGGCCAATTAGGTCAATTTAAGGGCTTTCCCTGTCTACATTGGCTTAAATTGACTTAATAAGGTCGACTTAAGTGTTAAGTTGACTTTAAGAGGTAGTGTTTTTAAGTCCACTTACAGAAGCACTTAACTCAACTATTAAAAACCCAATATGGCCTCAGAAGTTAGTAGGTTGATTTTACCTTCCTTAAGTTGACCTAAGGCTCCAGTGTAGACGTACCCTAAGAAACAAACCAAGAGAAACACACTCCCAAAAAACAACACCTTCCTCCAAAGAAACAAAACTCTTTCTTAAGAATTTGCAAATGAAAAATTGTCAGTCAAAACACAAGCTCTATTTGTCTCCCTTTCTAGCACGTCACCTTTGGCTGCTAAATAATGAATCACCCTATTATGGAAAAATCAACTGCCATCCTGCATTAGGATCACTGGCCCTTTGAAAGGGCAGGCTGGTTTCTGCAGGTTGGATCCCCACTTGGTATAAGGGGCAACAGCTCCATTTCAGTGTCTGGCACTACATCCATGAAGGCTCTATCAAGACAGGGACACTGTTGAGCTCCATTCCTCGAGTCCAGCTGGAATAGCAGGTGGAGGCTGGGTTGGGGCACAGGAGATTGTCTGAAAGCCTCCTTACAGATGATGAGACCACAGAGGCCTCCAAACCCACCAGTCTAGGCTGTCTTTCACACTGTTAAGTTACAAGCCTTGGACAGGCAGTGCTGTTACACATCCATTCTTCGGCAGGGACACACCCAACTGAGTGACATTAATGATTTCTCAGCCACTCAATAGAAAGGGACAGCCAGTTCCCCCTAGCTAGGGTGACCAGTTGTCCTGATTTCATAGTGACAGGCCTGATACTTGATATCTTATATCCATGAGTATTACCTTGCACCTCCATCCTAATTTTTCACATTTGCTATCTGATCACCCTAGCAGTCACATGCTGCAATCAAGTCCAAGGATACATTGCATTAGAGGTTGTTCATACTCATACAGTGAAAGTTGACTGTATGGTATGTTCAAAAATGGGACAATTTTGGAGATCACTCATAAAATTTCTATGCAGAAAAATATAATTGGTACTATCATTGCTTTATCACGCTAATACAAAGCAATTGTCAACTACCTATGGCATAGCATGCAGGCTCAGTTTGGGTGGCACACCATGCTACTCCTACACCCAAGAAGGGCCTCACAATGGTTGCTTCCCATCCTCTGCCACATGGGCCCAGTGGGGCCCACCCCAGCTGGAGCCCAAGCAGGCAAGAAGGCTATCTGACCCTTGGGTGCCCTAGGTGGGGGTCATCATGGCTGAGGAGCGGATAGAGGCTGAGTGTCTGCGTCAGCTCACCATTGGTCCCCTCCCACCATGTTCCTCCCCCCTGCTTCCACAGTTGTTGCTGGTGAATGAGACATGTGGAAGGCTGCAGGAGGAGAGGTATCATTCCCTGCCCAAAAAGTTGCTGTTCCTTGATACAGAGGATAAATAATGATAACAGAATAAGCTTTCTAAATTTTCTTCAAAGCATCTTCTTCTTTTTTCTATAAACTGACAAATAATTAGTTGTGACATAGCCACTATTTTGCCTCCTTTCTCTGGTAAATCCTGGCCTCACAACACCTCATTAATTCTGGGCACATGGCAAACCCTCTCCACATGGCAGAAACTCCCAGTGTGCCATTGTCTGATACCTGTCAGAAAAACAAAGGGCAAAAGAAAGAAATGAGGAATGTTTGTATTCTGTTGTACATTGTGCAATAATTTGAAAATTATTATTTTTTTTAACTCTGAAGTCTGTGTGACAGGATATGTCTTCTCACCATGTTAATTTAGTATTTCTTCAGTGCTCAAGACCAATGTTTGGTCCCAAGTGTCAACAGCTGTTTCTGCTCTACCATCCAAAACCATAGCATCAAGGGCTGAGTTGGCCACTCATTGACTCCTTCATAATAACTATATGCTTTGCTTACAGGGCAGAAATCTCAATCAACATAATTTGTGTCTGGGGAAATAACCATAGTCGTTGGTGGATGTCCAGCACCCAATGACTTTCAACAGTTGTTGTGTGCCTAACTCCCTTAAGCTCTTCCAAAAACCTCAACCTCCATGTTCCTTGTGGTTTTCATGGATTAAACCAATGAAACTTGCCAGCAAGACCAGATTCTTTTAGTAAGTTCTTGCTGGCACATCTCCATCTGACAGAAATTATCACAACTCTGCCAAAGTCAATGGGGTCAGATCCTTTTTTGGTGCAAGTCAGATAATTACAACCATGAAATAAGATGTAATGTCCTTGTAATTAGAATATCTAAAAGAGGAAAGGTGCACCAGAGCAGGCAGGTGATAGACTTGCCATTGCTCAGGGGCTTGAAGGCAAGATAAGATGTATAATTTTTTTTTAACCCGTGCAGTAAAGTGTCAGTCCACCACCTAGATATATAGGGGAGAAAATTTCAATACAAGTTTTGTATTGGAAAATACATTATTCTTACATGATACTTTTCATCAGTAGAGTAAAAAAGGTGTTAGAAGGAGATCAGAAACATTATTTCAATTTTACAGCTGGGGGAAATGGAGACACAGGAAGGGAAATGAGCTGGCTAAAGTCACTTAACAGGCCAGCAGCAGCAAAGGGAACAAAACCCAGGTTTCTGCCCAGTACTCCATTCAGTCGGCTACTCTGCCTTTGCCAAGCCCAGCCAAAATTCTTTCAGTGAGTCACAATTAGGTGTGCAGAAGTGATAGGAAGCTCTGGGGGATGCTTTTCTAATAGGATCTCAGGGGATGCAGAGCAGCATTTTCTGAGCTGCTGCTTCTGCACTGGGAACAACTCTCACCTGGTTAAAACTGGTCTAAACCCATTGGAGTTGGTGCAATTTCTTATGCTGTAAACAGTTCAAAATGTAATCTGCAGTGTCCTATTAAACTATACAGGGAGGTGACTTTGTCTAAGAATTGGAGAAGGGGAACAGCCCACAGTTAGTGATCTGTTGCTCAGGTGATGGGAATGGAAGTTTCTACTGCTGTAGTTCCATCTGGGAACCTTTTGAGGGCTTAGCCTTGTGTTCTCTACACTCTTAAAAATCACAAATGAAAATAACTAATGGAAAGGTAAGATGACGCTGGGCCATTCCAGAGATAGAGAGACTAAGTAAATGAATATATAGTAGTTAGAGATATGGATAGATCAGATAGTTGAGTATATATGCAGATAGAGCAGACACAAAAAGTGAGGACATATATAGATAAAACAGAGATGAGTGTATATACATTGATAGATAAATGTATATGAGGATATGTACATTAGAAAGTGAAAATTCTTGCTTAGATTTTAATTAATTGCATTTAGGCAGAACTCCCCTGAACTTCAGTAAGAATTTTGCTTGAAGAAAAAAGTATTAAAAAAACCTGGATTTGACTCTGTTGGTGACTTGTTACATTCACAAATGAGGGTGGGAATTTTTATACCTTTGCTCATTTTGAACAACAGACAAAATATATTTTGGTAATATCAGATTTAATGACTCAGGTTGTTTGGCAGGTTGTCAGATCACTGAGAATCTATGTACTGTAAGAATTTTATTTTGTTTTAAGTACATGTCTGTAATTTATTGCTACTAGTGAGCTTTCTTTCTTTCTTTCTTTCTTTCTTTCTTGTTGCATGAGGCCTAAGATAAACTCTTTAGCTTTTCTTACAATATACTATTTAAAACCACATTGACATTAAAACATCTCAATTTGTATCATGTGTACATCTAAATATGATACAGAAGGGATTCATGCTCTTTTAGAAAACTAGCTCAAAACCTCCTTTCTATACATTGCTGCAACATAGTTTTTTATATATATTGTCTGTGCTATCACTACACTAGGAACATCATCATGATTTATTATTATCTTCATATTTTTAATTGTTTATTTCTTCACCTATTTTACATTAATGAAAATAATTTTCATCTTCTATACTACCTGCTTTTTAAGGGCAGGGTTTTCAAAGATGGCTTAAAAGATGTATATATGTGCTCTCTTTTCAAGTCAGTGGAAGTTGGACACTTATTTCACTTAAGCAATTTGAAAATCTCAGGTTACATATATTTGATTTGCTGAGTATTTTCCTGGTCTCAGTTACCCAGGATAAATCTGGAGTGATTCCACTGATTTAATAAAAATAGTCAGACTGGGTCAGATCAATGGTGCATCTAACTCCGTATGCTGTCTTCTGACAGTGGCCAATGCCAGGTGCTTCAGAGGGAATGAACAGAACAGATAATCCATCCTCTGTGTTCCATCCCAGCATGTAGCAAACAGAGACAATGGACACTTCAGAACATGGCTTTATATCCTTGACTAAACTGGCTAATAGCCCTTAATGAACCTATCCTCTATGAGCTTATCTAGTTTTTTTTGAGCCCTATTATAGTTCTGACCTTCATAACATCCTCTTGCAAAGAGTCCCAAAGGTTGACTGTGCATTATGTAAAGAAATATTTTTTTGTTCATTTTAAATATTGTGCCTATTAATTTCATTTGGTGAGCACTAGTTCTTGTGTGATGAAATAGTAAATAACACTTTCTTATTTATTTTCTCTACAACAGTACTGATTTTATAGACACCACCTTATCCCCATTTAGCTGTCTCTTTTACAAACTGTGTTTTCCTTTGTGCATTTTTTTATTTATCCACATGGGATTTCATCTACTATTGGATTCATACTAAAGGAATTAAGTGTCCTATATCCTTTGGAAACCACTGGGATTTTTGCAATGTATTTCACTTAAGTTCCATTGCAAATTTCATATTTCCTTCTTGTTTTTGTTGATGGAACAGAGATGAGAATATTTGATATTAATTTTGGGGGAGATACTCAAAAGCATCGGAATTACTTAGTGACACATGCTTCATTAGCTCTCAGTGACAGTTGGAGTCCCATATCCTCTAGCTGCTTTGCCACGTTGGGAGGATTTGATAGCAGCCTTCATCTATTTAAAGGGGGGGTTCCTGGGAGGATGGAACTATGCTGATCTCAGTGGTGGCAGATGACAAAACAAGGAGCAATGCTCTCAAGTTGCAATGTGGGAAGTCTAGGGTGGATATTAGAAAACAAAATCACAAGGAGAACGCTGACGCACTGGAATGGGTTATCCAGTGAGGCTGTGTACTCTCCATCCTTAGAGGATTATAAGGCCTAGCTTTACAAAACCCTGAGTAGATGATTTATTTGGTGTTGGTCCTGCTTTGAGTAAGGGGCTGAATTAGACGACCTCCTGAGACCCCTTCTAATCTTAATATTATGAAACTCCATCTAAAGGTGGTTCACCTTATTAGTTGATAGTATTCTGTTTTACTCTCTTCTGCTTTTTGTGGAATGAAAATAACATGATACTAGTACAATGTGAATGGTTAGTAATAATAAATAATAAAACACAAATGGGCTAACTATTATTATGATAACATCTTAACTACTATTATGATCTTGCTTCTCCATTTTGTAATTTTTTTCCTCTACTAAGATTCAAATTTTCCATGTAAATACTAATCCTTCATGCTGAAACTTTATGCACATGAGATTTCCTACGGGCACTAATGTTGCTATTCATATATTTAAAGTTAAGCACTTCTTTCAGTCTTTGCAAAGCTAGGTCATAAAAATGACCAACTTTGTTTTGGCTGTGAACTAAATGACAAACTAGTGGATTTCAAACCTAAAATCCAGTGTATCTTTCTGTCCTTTCCTTCTTCTTCCATTGAAGATGATGATGAAGCTTTCTGGACATTACATTGAATATGAAAATAATAGGTTATAAAGTTAACATTAAATGTGAACTGTTCTCTTCTTCTTAATATAATAGCAATAGTTATTTAATATTGTAGGTGAAAGTCTTGCTGTGACATAGGTGAAACATGTAGACCATGGTATCCAACATTGTGTAGTCTCTGTCATAAAACAAATGAAATATGGCATGGAAATTTGCCATAGAGGAAGCATAGTGATTGGCTGAGTTACCTATGATGCCTCAATAGTCTAGGGCTCTGGGCATGGCATTGATAGATGGCTCACTGCAGTTGTACGCTGCAGAGGTGTGTGTTGTCAAGTCCAAATGTTTACAAACTTAAAAAATAGGATAGTAGGAATCCACAAGTCCAACTGGTGATTGAACTAGCTGATATTCTGAACAAAAATTGCTCTCCGCCATGCTCATACTGTTCCTACCAATTTTCACTGACTCAGTAAATATTCTAGGCTTTAGAATGATACAGACACAGATGACTTATGCAGTATCTAATTATAGAGATGGTTTATTTTATGACATGAGTTAACATCAACTCTGAGTTCATTGTATAATATTCTTTATGTAGACTTATTATCACCACCCAACAAATGGGGAAATTGAGGAACTGAACAGTGAGATGAATTGTTCAATGACTCAATGGTAGAAATAGAGCTAAACCCCAGGAAATTTGATTCTTAATCTAGTACTAAATCTCCAGGCCCATAATTCTTCTCCTTCTTGCACTTATAATGTATCTATTTCATTTCCTTCCCTGGTGAAAGCTGTTAGCATTATTCTTCATTTGTCACTTTGAAATTGAAATCTGATTTTTTTTTTCTTTGCTGTTCTTTAGGCAGATTCCTATTTATGTCCTGGTGCATTTTAATATACGTGATTCCTTTTCTGATCCACTGCTGCAAAATGAGCATGGGGCTTCACTGAACTTTCCAATACCAAGGCTCAAGCCCTTGTCTTGACTTGGTAGTAGTTAAATGAGGATCCAGGAATGTGTATAAATAGCTCCAGGGTTCACACAAACACCGTCCCACTGGTAAAAATGGATTTGCTTAGCCATTGTGCTGTCTACAATTTCTTGTGGTAACTCTGTGTCCTCTAAAGACAATGGGAAAAAAAAATTAAATGTGTCAAAGCTCATATGAGAAGAGGGATGGTGTCATAGTTAATGGACTGGCCTGGATGTGTAAAACCAGGGATCGATTCCTATTCTACCACTAACTCTCTGTGCCTAAGTCACCTATGTCCTTTTGTAAATTACAATAGGAAGTTGTCTCCATTTTTAGCTATCTCAGAAAACTTTGGTGATCCTCTCATCATAGAATCATGGAATAGTAGGGTCGGAATGGCTCTCAGGAGGTCATCTAGTCCAGTGGTTGTCAAACTTTTTTCCATGGGACCCAGTTCCAGACACCTCTGCCGTGTGGTGACCCTCCACTGAAAAAAAGTGGCCGCCACCAGAAAATTGAACAGTGGCAATGGCTGCAGGGGTTGGGGGGGAATGGGCTGCTCCCCTTCCAGGAGCAGCAAAGGCTAGCTAGGGAGCAAGGGGCAGCCCCTCCACCCCAAGGAGCAGCACCATTGCCACAACTCAGTACTTTTGTAACTTTGATGAGTGCTGATCATGGAACATGCAGAGGGAAATCCCACATGCCATGCTCCTGTTGCAAATCAGGAAGTATGTCAAGTCTCTAAAATTGCATGTAGTAGCCTGAAGTGTGTGTGGGGGAGCTCCCTGAAAATGTTGGCTGGGGGATGAATGGATGGAGAAATGAGATGGAAGTGCTGAGACAGAGGAAGGAGGAGAGAGCCATTGCCAGGCTAGAAAAAAATGTCCTTGAAGTTCCTATCTCCTGCTGAGCCTGCTCAAGTCCCTCCAGGTCCTCCTCCTTTCTCTACTGCCCAATCCCAGGAACTGAAGCAACCCCTCTGAGTTCCACTGTCAGCTCTGCTCTACATCTGCTCCCTGAGTTTGCATGAGTTTCCATGAACACACATTTGTCCAAAATATTGTGATTGAAGGGGTGCTAGCCCTCCCTACTTGGTCTGGTGACCCCTGTCACTGTCAGTATGCATAAGACAGCAACATAATGAGGCTATCCACTCCCCTTCAGACTGGGATCTTTTTATAACCTGTGTTGCTTCACAGTTTCTACTGTGGGGCACAGTATTGTCCTAGGACTCCCAGGACTGCCATGAGATTTGAGGCAGTGGTGAGCTTTAGTGCACTACAGAACTCTCTCTACCTTGTTCCCCAGTAAGGTTAAGTCATCCCACTGCAAGGCCAGGTTTCTATACAGCTTAAATTTCTCCTTCAAGCAGATTCATCCCTGAGATGGATTTTATTCTGCAAAATATTGGGCTCAGGCTTCCAACCGAATTCCATGGCTCACATTTCTGGATCTTGTGCTGCAGAAAACTCACAGCTCAGACACTATTGCCATGTTTCACCCACAAACAGTAAAGCTGAATGCAGGTTAAGCTGAACAAGTGGAACTTTATTAAACCTTGTGCAATTCTCTGCCTATGCGGCCCAGTTTCTTCCAGTCTACCTCCCCAAGTTACCTCAGGGTCCCACCCATAGCAGTTTCTGTAAGGAACATGGTCCCTCTGACTTCAGCTCCACCTGTCATGATATACCATCAATAACAGCTCTATAGCACTCAAAGTGTTAACCTTCCCACTTTGTTTTGTTCCTTTGCACAGCAGAACCGCAATCATCTTATTGCCTTTAGGGCCCTGTGAGACCATGAATATCAGGGTGGGATCATTAAGACCGATAATTAAACAGGGAAGAGAAAAACAAACTGTAGGAAGCTGTGTTAGAAAGTATGGCATTTCTATGGAAATCTACAAGTTATAACTATTTTGCAATCAAGGGAAGTCAACCCACTGAAAAAATAACCAAGTCCTAATTTGTAAAAATAACTGCAATCCCCTATCCCCAAAGATGGTTGTGTGAAGGGGTGTCCAATGTTTGTTTGTTTGTTTTTTTCTTTTTCCCTTTTCTTCATTGGGTCTATCACTAAAAAGCTCAAAGTTTGCTTGCCAGTGGCCTCAGTTCTTTAAATGTGATCAGGGGATGCAGGCTGGAAGCTAAAGCTTGCATTTTTTCTGTGATCTGTGAATAACCCTCAGTCCCTCAATCACCAGAGGGACACAGTGAGTCAGAGAGAAGGAGGCATAGCGCTTGCTTGAACGACCATTAGCACCTCATTGATAATCCTAATGACACTTTCACATCCCTGGCTTTTGCCTCAGTGCTCTGCACTGAAGGCTCATACTATGTTACAATGTCTGTCCTCCTCCCGGGCTTTCCGGAGAACAGCGTCCGCCAGCAGGGAAGCCTCCTCCCTTTCCTGTGCAGCAGTGGTGCCAGAAGCCAGTACCTACTGGTCTGTGACCTGGTACTAGGTCGCAACCCCAACTTTGACAACCAGTGATCTAGCTCAAACCCTACTCACTACAGGGTCAAACCCAGCTAAATCAAATCTGTCAGTTCTTCCTGCATAACATGAGCATAACAACACTATTCAAACTTACACAGGTTTTGTGGGTATACCTATGTGAAGGGTTGCAAGTGCCCAGACACTACAATGAAGGTGGCCACACAAGTATCTATCTTTGACAGAAGTTGGACTCATTTTCAATAGGATTTGCACCCCTAAATCCATTAGGTGCTATTTAAAATATTACCCTATACAGCTCTGAGTTAAGGACAGTTACCTTGGTAGAATAGGACAGAGTGAGAACTTCTATTGGTGCAAATTGGTGTAGCATCAGCAGCCATAATCTGAGAATCTGGAACACTGTTCCCACAATCATAAAGGGTTCCAGAAAAATATGATGGGGTCTAATAATGAGGACTATCCAAGTAAAGTTTTGTAATGAAAGATCTCAAGAAAATGGACATCTGTGACTACAACCACATTTCTTTCTTTCTTTCTTTCTTTCTTTCTTTCTTTCTTTCTTTCTTTCTACTGTGAAGGGACCCATGGAGCAGGAGAACCACACCAGTGTCCAGGAGTTCATCCTGCTGGGATTTCCAACCATGTGGGAAGTACAGTTATTGCTCTTCATGATATTCCTGGTGGTTTATGTGCTGACCCTCCTGGAAAATGTGGTCATTATCGCCTTGATCAGGATGAACCATCACCTACACAAACCAATGTATTTTTTCCTCAGTCAACTCTCTTTTCTGGAAGCCTGGTATATCTCAGTAACCATCCCCAAATTGCTGATGAATTTCCTCATGGAGGACAAAAGCATATCCTTTGTAGGTTGCATGACCCAGCTATACTTCTTCAGCTCCCTCTTATGCACTGAATGTGTTCTCCTGGCTTCCATGGCCTACGACCGCTATGTGGCCATCTGCAACCCACTGCGCTACCCAGTCATCATGACCCACCAACTATGCCTGAAGATGGCAGCTGTCTCCTGGATGAGTGGCTTCTCCATCTCCCTGGTAAAAGTGTCCTTCATCTCACATCTGACATTTTGCAGCCCAGGGATCATCAACCACTTCTTCTGTGATATCTCACCGGTGCTGAACCTCGCCTGCACTGACATGTCAGTGGCAGAGACAGTGGACTTCGTGCTGGCCTTGATCATCCTGCTGGTCCCACTTTCTGTGACCATCATTTCCTACCTTTGCATCATAGCCACTATCCTTCACATACCAACAATCCAGGGGAGAAAGAAAGCCTTCTCCACTTGCGCCTCCCACCTCACTGTGGTCATCATCTTCTTCTCAACCTCCCTCTTCATGTATGCCCGGCCCAAGAAAATCTATCCTTTTGACCTAAACAAGCTGGTGTCTGTCGTGTACACAGTTGTCACCCCTATGCTTAACCCCTTCATCTACTGCCTGAGGAACCAAGAAGTGAAGGGGGTGCTAAAGAAAGTTTTCTGTGGTGAGAGTGCTGTTCAGAAGGTCTCTGTGATGGACACAGCCCTCCAAAGGGACAGACAGTTCCCTGCTGGTGGAATATGAGAAGCACATTGATTCTAGTATGTAAACCAAGGACACGTAGACACCTTCTTTAACCCCATTAAGAATCACAAGCTGAGGAGCAGAGACTGAGATAACCACATGGTTGGCCTGTTTCCAGAAGCCTCTCCAGAATTGCCTTTCTATTCTCTAGACACAAATTGCATCTCTTCTCTACATCCCAGGAAGTTTAGAGAGAGCAGGGAAAAGACAGGGCTGAGGTAGAAATTTTTCAGTATGGATTGGAAAGTCCCTGGAATCTGGGTGTGGTCTGGCATTGAGACACAAGGATCCAGTTCAAGCCTGTCTCTCATATCTAACAGTTGAAGAGCCTGGAAAATGGGGATGAGGACTGTTTTAATTCTCTAAGGGAATAGGTGGGAGGCCCATTGGCTGGCACAGGGTTGGACAAAGCACAGAAATGTCCCAGAGAGACAAAGCAACTTCATTGCTTCCAGGAAGGAAAACTAAAGTAGCTAAACATGTGTTTGTGTGTTTGTTTTTATCTTTTCCATAGGCCAAATCTTAGTTATCTGATACTCAGACATTTGACTGTAAACAGCTCAAGTAACAGCTGAATAAAAACTTAGTTAGGAGTTGTGTATCTTCCTGTGTTGATTTAATCCAGTGGGCAATTAAAAAATTTAAAAAAAAACAAAACCCACCACTGATATTTTATTACTGAAAATGTCAGTTTGGAGCATAGTATATGGTTTGCTAGGAAAATGACTAGCATGAATAATTTTGACTAGGACTAATGGGTGCATAATTAGATGTCTTAGATGGCATAATAAACAGAGGACATGAAAAAAATGTCATGGAACTAGTGCATGGGGAAATGTCACTGACACAGGTTAGACTGTAGTCCATGTAGCACTCCTGTGGAAGCAAAGCTCTTCCTTTCAGAGGAAGCCGAGTTTATACATGCGTGCACACACACACACACACACACACACACACACACACACACACACACAC
>ML682106.1:1444354-1461013 GCA_007922195.1 Podocnemis expansa
ACACACACACACACACACACACACACACACACACACACACACACACAGAGAGGAAGGAATTCCCCACCTACCCCAGGACAAATTGGCAGAGACCCTGGAGGAGTTTCACCTTCCTCTATCACATAGGGCATGGGGTCACTTCAGCTAGAATAAACAGTAGAGATTCTGTAACTTGAAGTCTTCAAATAAAAAATTGAGGACATTTGTAGTTCAGTCAGATGTTTTCAATGTACTATAGGAGTCGATTGATAAAGTCATGCAATTCATCTCTGTATTTTGATCTTTTTTTTCCCTTATAATATAATCTGAATTAAATAAATAGGCATTGCAGGTTAATAATCTGGGGTTTTCATAGTAAATCTTCATAAGAAGTTTTATCTGGCAGGACATAATTCTCCAAAATCTCTCCTGAAGGCAAGGTGATACTCTCTGGCTAGGAGCAGAACATTTACAATATTATTTAATGTCAATATTTCAAAATTAAAATAATTCATATGACAGAGGGCATGCCAGGTACTCTTAGATATTAATAAATTTCCTAAGTATGATGATATCATTCATGTGTATGTCTCATATTTGTAAAGGAAGTTATGGATATGTTTGATGTATCTGTATTACAACTTTTGCTCTTTTCTACATGACACCACAGACAGGATAGTACAGCAATAAGGCTACTTAATGGCCCATTAAGAGACCTTCAAAGTATTTTGAATCCAGGGAAAGAGCTCAGGAGCCTCACCCCATGAGTCACCAGGATTGGCCCAGGTGACCATGGACTTCTTTTCCATTAATTTCCATAACCCACATAGCAAAGAGACAGAAGAAGCAGTGATTTCATCTCATGTGGTCTTCATTCCTGCCTTCTTACCTCTGGATTAAATCATCTGTAGCAACAAAGGGCTAAGCCTCACCCAGGTACTGGCTGTATACTAGAGGAACTGTACAAGTTTGTAAATACCACAGAAGGGTTTGTTGGCAGGAGGGTTTTTTTTTTTTTTTGACAAAGATCTAAGCCTATATTGATCTGGCAATGTGAATGACTCTTTGGGTTCAGGGGAACATTTAATAAATACATTTAGTTAAATAACTTATCTAGTTACTGAACCTAGTTCCTGACTGGGAAACGGAGATGATAATGCAGTAAACAGGACTGTACATCTCTTGATACGGCTTTTTGTTAACCAATGTGAGGGATCGAAAGCACTGGTTGGTGGGTCTACATGAAATGTTAGCCATCAGTTTGGGAGAAACTGCTTTCCTTTTGCAACCTTCCCTGCCCTTTTCATTTTCAGGTAGGCTACACTAGACATGGAAGGGTCACAGATGTTCTCAAAAAGACCTACATGGTCATGCTCCAAGTGTGATTTTCCTTTAATGACCAGATTGAAAGGGAAAGGAATTTATGTATTTATTTTGCTAATTTCCTTGCATTTTGAAATGTAATGCAAAAGGACCTGATTTTCTTTATATTTACACACACTTTTAGGACTGTGAAGTGACTTCCAGTGTACATCAGTATGAGTGAGAGGAGACTCAGACCGACTGATTTGTGTCAAAATCCAGGGGGTTAGCTGTGTTAGTCTTTATACAGCAAAAATAATGAGAGTCTTGTGACACCTTAAAGACTAACTACTTTCTTTGGGCATAAGCTTTCGCAGGCTGCAAATGTCATTGTCAGACATCTGAGTTGCATGTGGTGACAGTGGTTTACACTTGAATGGGTAAATGCTCCTGGTTTACACAAAATATCAGTGAGATTTGAATCAAGACCACTTGCTTTATTGAGCTCTGCTGCAAACATGACATAGGAATATTGTACATAGCTGATCCTGGCTGAAAAGAACTCTCTTCACACAATAGTTGCAAGTTTTAAACTACTACCCAACCTGCTCACCAGTGATAATTCCAGGCCAGTTCTTCAGCTGATGTAGATACTTTTGATTCAGATTATCAAATGATTTGGTCTGAGGACAGTTCTATTTATAGGAAATGTAAATATGCAAATATATTGGGAAATGTTTTATCTTCTTAAATATGTAGTCAGGCAAGTGAAGGAAGAGGCAGAAGGAGAGAGACAGAAAGACATTCACTGAAAATATTGAGAGATATAATGGTTCGTGAAGATTTACTGATTTATACTTGCCACAAGACTACTCCCAACAAAAGAGAAAGGTTTGCTCAAAATTACTTATTGTATTGCATGTTATTTTTAGCCTATTGGTTTCACCTCTGTGTTCAAAGACAATGTTCATTTTTTAAAATATTTCTTGCCCATACTCCTTCTTAAAGCATCTGTCACGTACTTGTTCCTGAGGCTGTAGATGAAGGGATTCAGCATGGGAATGAAAAGGGTATAAAATAAGGCCATCACTTTTCTTGGATACAGAAAAACTAGCCAAGTGGGTTGGGCATACATCAAAGCAGTGGACCCATACAATAAAGTCACAACTATCAGGTGGGAAGTGCAGGTGGAGAAGGCTTTGTGCCGGCCTTCAGCAGACTGAATCCTGAGGATGGTGGAGATGATATAAACATAGGAGACAAGAACTGTCAGAGCAGTGCTTGTTATAATGAGGCCACATAAAATAAACATCACAAGGTAATTGACAACCGTGTCACCACAGGAGATACTAATCAAAGGAGGGCCATCGCAGAAGAAATGATCCATCTCCTTAGACCCACAAAATTCCAGTGTAAAGGTTGAGCCTGTTTGTATTATGGCATTCACACACCCACTGATATAAGATCCTACCACTACCTGAACGCAAACCCACTTTGACGTGATGATGTGATACCGAAGGGGATTGCAGATTGCAGTGTAACGATCATATGCCATCACAGCAACAAGAAAGCCTTCAGAGGTGAGGAAGAGAGTGACAAAGAAGAATTGGGTGGCACATCCATTGTAGGTAATGTGTTTACTCCCTGATAGGAAGCTCACTATGGCTCTGGGAGCGATGGAGGAGGAATTGCAGAGGTCTATGACTGACAGGTTCATGACAAAGAAATACATTGGGGTGTGAAGGTGAGAGTCAGCTTTAATGATGAGGACCAAGATGGTGTTTCCCAGTACGGTTAACATGTAGATTACTAGAAACATCACAAAGAGGAAAATCTGCAACTGTGGACGTCTTCCAAAACTTAAAAGGATGAATTCTGGCCATGCTGAGTGGTTCCCCTCCGTTAATGGTTCCGTAGCTGACATTTTGCTTAGAAAATAGACAAGATAAAAGTTAATAAAGAATCAAATTTAAAATATATATTGAAACATCTCCTAAATATATTTGAAACCTCTGGGAATCAGTTGCCAAGATGCTTTGTAAATTTGCAATTTGTACATAAATACTTTTAACAATCTGGCCTCTGATTACACTTAGTCACACTGAGTAGCACCTTCCTCATAGAATAGGCCCTTTGGTGATCATTGAGTATTAATTTAAACTATTTTAAAGTTAACTTTGTGAGTACATTTATTCACGGTTCATCACCCTAGATGTCAGTTTCTTCCACTGAAGAGAGTGTGGTTGGGTTCCAGTCCATGGAATCTAGACCAGCAATCTAAAGATATCTAGATAACTCTCTCAAGATGTGGCTGGAGACCTTATGAAACATTTCCAAATTTCTTTCTGTTTGGGTGTAGAGCAGAGCGAGCTAGAAAAGAAATGACAGGTAAACCAATAGATGGCATATTTTTAAGTTATATCTTTTTATTTTGGAGATTTTGATTTTTTCTGTATTTTGACTTAAACTTAGTAGGCACAAACAATTAAATCATTTGGCTGCAGACCCTGTCTTGCAGGTGTGACCCTAAAGGACAAGATTCACTTTTTCAATTCATTTCCTTAAAGACTTCACTCACATTGGCTTAGTCCTGACACATATCCCTCGATCACCAGAGTTACCTTTACTAAGAAATTCTTCCATACTTGCAAGCTCCGAATCTAGACAATACAACAAAGGCGACTTTATCTGGGGTGAGTAGGGGACATGATGAATTTGGGAAAACCAGAAATTACTACCTCAAGAAGATCTAGCGTGTGAGATTCCTTCAACCCATCTTAAAAATAGGCTGAATCTCAGTCCTTCTTTAATCAGTTTAAATGGCTGGCCAGCAGCCCAAATCACTTTTATTTGTTCTGGGCTGAAGAAATCCAAAGATTTTACCTGGTTGGTGCTTAAGCCTGCTTTGAAGTGATTTCAGCTTCCCTTGCTGTGTCAAGAGGCCTGCCCAAGTGTCCCTTGGCTTGGCTGCTCTTTGTTCTGTGTCCATGACTTCAGTCCAAGCTTCTTGGTTCAGATTCTCTGTGTCTACTGAAAGGTGCACAGCTTCCATTTATGGTACCTGAACCATCCATACCCTTGGAGAACCCGCTACCACTACACCATCCAGTAACCTCAGCTCAGTTCATGAAGGGTGAACAGTGGCACTCACGGCTTTTGAAAGAAGGTCTCCCAGGAGAAGCAGCCATCTTTTCCCTCATTTTCCTCTCTCCTGTTGCTCAAACCAAGCCCGTTTCCCCACTCTACCTGACAGGAACTTTTGCCATGACAGCATTCAACATCCATGGCTTGTTTATGTTTCTCCTAAGAATGTCAACTGTCATTTATAACCCCCAACAAAACTAAACATAACTGCATTTTAACTAAAATGCTCAAACTGCCATGTAATCCAAATGGAAATAGGTTCTTTGCCATTCAGTCACCTCCAATTGCCCTACAGTAGAATATGGTGTAGAGTTCATTTAGCAATGGAGTGCTGACACATCCTCAGATTGTTAGCTGCTTGGAGCGCCTCTTTGCTCCTTTTTCTAATTGATGAGTCCATTTATTCTAATTCTTAAGGCCACAGGGATAGATAGATAGATAGATAGATAGATAGATAGATAGATAGATAGATAGATAGATAGATAGATAGATAGATGCTGTGTATGAATGGGCAAAAAGGGAGAGATTTGGCTCTAAAAAGAAATGGTCAAATAGACAGCTGTGTGGCTGTAAATAGGAAGAAAGACAGATAAATAGATAGATGGGTATAGATTGGAATAGGGGATAGATTTTTCCCAGTGTAATATTTCATACAGTTTTTAATAGGTATTCTTCTTCAAAGCACACAATCGCTTCAAAATCAAGTTTCTCCCTGAACTTTCTTTCCTTTACTATTTCAACAATTCTCACTGAAGATCATTTTTAGCAAAAGAGCAGAGGTCAAGTATAACTCAGTGTCGTCCAGTGAGATCATTGCATGTTTTACACAGTAGCCACCTTTATGTCCACCCTTCTCTTCTGAGATTTTATTTCCATCTACTTTATTGTTTAACTTTCCATCTGGGGATAGAAAGCATTTTAAAAGAAATCATAAGTCCCCAACTGATGATAGGGCATTCAACAGAGTGCGCTGCACCTGAATCTTTTTTCTTTTTTTTAAAAATATCCATATATCTATAACTACCTACCTACCTACCTATCTATCCACCAGTTATGACTGCTGGTTTAAAACGTGCCTGTTAAGGTTTTGAATCTGCAAGTAAGCACTTATGTGTGTGACTAACTTGTCCAAAACATCTACCAGGCATATTCTAGGCATACCTAATTCTGCATCCACATGGCAGTCCTGGACTAGATGACTTCTTGAGGTCCCTTCTAGCCCTACATTGCTATTAATCTGAGGCAGCCATCTCATTGAATCACTTTGAGGGATGTGATTGTTCCCTCTATTCGGCATTGGTGAGGCCGCATCTGGAATACTATGTCCAGTTTTGGGCTCCCCACTACAAAAAGGACATGGACAAATTAGAAAGAGTCTAGCGGTGGGCAAGAAAAATGATCAAGGGGCTAGAGCACAAGACATAAGAAGAGACACTGAAGGAACTAGGCTTATTTAACCTGTGGAAGAGAAGACTGAGGGGGGTTTTGATAGCAACCTTCAACAACTTGAAGGGGTGCTCCAAAGAGGAGGGAGCTCGACTGTTCTCAGTAGTCAAAAATGACAGAACAACAAGCAATGGTTTCAAGTTACAGATGGGGAGGTCAAGGTTGGATATTAGGAAAAACTTTCTAACTAGGATGGTGGTGAAGCATTGGAATGGGTTACCTAGGGAAGCAGTTGAATCTCCATCTTTGGAGATATTTAAGGATTGGTTAGACAAAACCTTGGCTGGGATGATTTACGGAGAGTGGTCCTGCTTTTTTTGCGGGGGGGGGGTGGACTAGATGACCTCATGAGGTCCCTTCTAACCCTGTGATTCTATGAATAAGCTAATTTCTATCAATAACTGTTCACATTTTCTTTGAATTTCTGGGGATTGGATGTTTTGTTTTATTTTTACCTGAGCAAGTACTTTCGAGGGGTAAAAGGGATGAACCAATCAATTGCTAAACTTTAGCTTCTGTGTGAGCTATTCTTTAATAATCTTACTTCACACAGTGCTTTTTATGCTGACTTCTTCCCCTAACTTCCGTACAATTTAAATGAAGAAATGGGGAGAAAGATTTTTCAGTGCTCATGTAAAATAGTACCATATGTTTTCAAAATATTCAGATAGACAAAGAAAGAGTAAGCAGGACCTCAATAAGAGAATATACCTCCAAGTATTTTATGCCATCATTTGGAATGCAGGCAAAGTCACCAGAACATCAGGCAGCTGGAGAACTGGTCCTTTTAAATCACGGTCTTAAGGCAAATCTTGTAGGTAGTGTCGAAGAGCCCACACTGCTTTGTTGAGAGGAGTTTGTTTTGTTGCACACTGCATGGCTCTCTACCTCCAATCTAAATTCAAGAACTTCACTAAATTAACTCAGCAGCAGCCCACAGAAAGGTTTGCGCTGGCTCCTCAAATTGAGATTCCACTGCTTTAAGTGGATACACCCACATTTGAGAGGTGGGGGAAATGACAAAAGAAAAGTAACACACACCAAAGATGATGTAAGATTGGTCAAATATGAAGCACAGCTGTTGAATTTGTATTCCGTTAATATCTCCAGAGGAGGTAAAAGAAACTTAAACTGCGGAGCAAACTGGAGAGAATGCAACAAATGAAAAAGATTAAATAATAGAAAGTGCTTAGCTGACAAAATTCTCCCTTGCTCTCTGAATTTGCTGTGCACTTATCCCAGTGGAAGAGATAGCCTTATATGATGGCCTTTGAGATCAATAGAAAGCCTCCCACTAACTTCAGTGGACTTTTGTGAACTAGACCAGGCATAGCCAAACTGTGGCTCAGGAACCACATGTGGCTCTTGAATGAAAAATTGTGGCTCCCGGAAGAATGTCAGCAAATCAATTTAGGAAAGCAGACCCAGCCTAGGAGTTCAGGAGGGGGTCGAGATGGTGGTGAGAAGTGCAGCATGGTCAAGATTTTAAAAAGCTCTCCACTAGCCTGCAGTCTTCTACCTCAAGCAACAGCTAGGTTTTTACTGTATAGGCCTAGTTTTCTTGGTAACCTTAATTATTAGAATCTGACATTAGTAGGATCAATATTTGCCCTCTTTTTATGATAAAATTAAAGTGTGCAATGAATTTTAAACTTAGTAATTTTGGAGTAGGTAAAAATATATGGCTATATGCCTCAGTGCAGCTCTCAAAGGTTTAATAATCAACCTGTGTGGCTCTTGAGTTCCATAAGTTTGGCCACCTCTAACCTAGACTAATACAGCTGCCCCTTTGGAACCAAAAAATAAGAGTCACTCTTACTGTGTCTTTCACAGATTCATTGATCCCAAGAGCAGAGGGGGGCACTTGTATCAGCTAGCCTTCCCTCCCATATAACAGGCCCAGAGACCTTCAACATAATAATTCATGGAGCACATATTATACAAGAACACACAATTTTGATTTAAAAATTTCAGTAGTGGAGAATCCACCATGATGCTTCTTAAGATGTTACAGTGATTAATGACTGTTAACTTGTTAGGCTTTATTTCCAGACTGAATTTGCCAAACTTAAACTACCAGCCATTCAATAATTCTAATCTTTTCTCTGCTAGACTGAAAAGCCCATTATTAAGTATTTACTCCCCATGTAGGTTAATACAGACTGTAATCAAGTCATCCCTTAAGCAGAGTCTCTATGTAAACTAAATAGATTCAGTTCCTTAAGTCTATCACTAGGAAATATATTTTCAAACTCTTTAAAAAATTTTGTGACTCTTCTTTCAACCCCTTCCAATTTACAAATTTCCTTCCTGTGTTATGGACAACAGAACTGGACTCACTATTCTGGCAATGGTGATGCAAGTACTAAATATAGAGCTAAAGTAACTTCTCTACTTTCACTTTTGATTCCCTTGGTAATGCCTAAAAGGATTACATTTATGTAGTGTTACACCAGAAGTTTGCGTTTAGCTGATTATTCCCCACGGCTATGTTCACAAGTAGATGCTTATTTCAAAATCAGTTATTTTGAAACAAGCTAATTCGAAATAAAATCCTTAATTCAATTTAACTGAAATTGAATTAACGAAAATCACTAAATCAAAATAGCAAGTTTGGACACAGGTCTTGCTATTTTCATTCAGGAGAGGGGCACAATGGGAAGTATGGCAACATGGAGCCCTGGCAGGGCCATCTTGCTACCCAATCCCCTGCCTGGCTCCCACCTGCAGATTTGCTGGGGGTGCTGGCTCCTGACAGGGTGCCGGTGTGGAACCTACTTGCCCTGCAGCCCAGGCTCTGTGGCTGCTGGGGGGCTGCCAGTGAGGAGTCGGCTCACCCCACAGTCTGGGCTCCATGGCTTCAGGAGAGGCAGTGGGTCCAGAGCCTGCTCGCCCTGCAGCCCGGGCTCTGTGGCTGCTAGTGGGTTGCAGGTGCCGAGCCAGCTTGTCCCAAAGCCCAGGCTCCACGGTTGCAGGTGGGGTGGTGGGTGCAGAGCCCGCTTGCCCCACAGCCCGGGCTCCGCGGCTGCTGGGGGGCTGACAGTGTGGGGCCCACCCACACCGCAGCCCGGGCTCCATGGCTGCAAGTGGGCTGGCGGGTGCGCAGCCCACTCGCCCAGCAGCCTGGGCTCCACGACTGCTGGGGACCTGCCGGTGCTGAGCTGGCTCACCAATGCATCCCCGGCTTCATGGCTTGAGGATGGGTGGTTGGTGCAAAGCCCACTTACCTCTCAGCCCTGGCTCTGTAGCTGGTGGGGGGCTACCACTGATGACGTGGCTCACACCACCGCCTGGGCTCCTCGGCTGCTTGGGGGCTGCTGGTGCTTAGCTGGCTCACCGCACAGCCTGGGTTCTGTGGCTTCTGTGGGACTGCTGGTGCTTAGCTGGCTTATGCTGCAGCCCAGGGTCTGCGGCTGCTCACATGGCAGTGGGTGCGGAGCCTGCTCACCCTGCAGCCCGGGCTCCATTGCTGCTGTGGGCCTGCAGGTGCCGAGACAGCTTGCACCCACAGCCCCCAAGTAGCCACAGAGCCCGGCCTGCAGGGGTGTGCAGGCTCTGCACCCGCCGCCCTGCCAACAGTTGCAGGGCAAGCAAGCTTCACACCCACCACCTGCCAGCAGCCGCAGAGCCCAGGCGGTGGGGCGAGTGGGCTCTGCATCCACCACCTCCCACCAGCCATGGAGGCCTGGCTGCTGGGGTGAGTCGACTCTGAACCCACCATCCCGCCAGGAGCTGTGGAACCTGGGCTGTGGTGTGAGCAGGCTCTGTACCCAGCACCCCAGCAGGAGCTGCAGACAGGCCTGTGGGACGAGCTGGCTCGGCACTCGCAGCTTCCCAGCACCCACTGAGCCTGGGCTGCCTGGGTGAGCAGGCTCTGCCCCCACCATCCTGCCAGGAGCTGAGGAGCCCAAGCTGCGGGTTGAGCCAACTGGGCTCCCTCAGCCTCCCCCCCCCCCCGCTAGCTGCCAGGGGTGCTAGCCATCCTGGGCCCCCCTGCACCTCCCTTCCCTCCCTGTCCAGGGTGCTGATAGCCCTGGCTAGGGTGCTGAGGTGGGCTGGGACTTCATCCCATGGTACTATCCACCCTGGGAGGAAGGTCACCTGTTATATCCATAGGTGGGGCATATTGATATAACAGTGCCAGACGGGGTTATTTAAAAACTACAGTTTTGAAATAACCCTAATTTTGATACCAAATTAGGTTTTACTGTATCAAAATTATTTTCCTTATTTCAAAATAAGGGAACTCCTTATTTTGAAATAAGAAAACGTCATCCAGACATGACTATTTTTAAATTGAAACAACCATGGTTGTTTTGATTTAGAAGCCTCATGTGGACATAGCCCATGATTCCCAAATCTTTTTCAGAATCTTTGCTTCCCAGGATATAATCCCATACCCTGTACTGATGGTCGACATTCTTTCAACCTAGATGTACCAATATACAGTTAGCCATATTAAAATACATATTTTTGCATGTACTTACTTTATAAAGCTGTCCTTATTGTTCCATATCAGTTATCTGTCCTCCTTGTTTACAGCTCTCCAAATTTTTGTGTCATCTGCAAACATTATCATTGATAATTACAAGTTGCAGTTCAGGTCTTTAAGAAAAATAGATTAAATAGAGAATGGTCAAGAACTGATGCCTGTGGGACTCCATAGAAACATACCCATTTGATTATGACTGTCTTGGCTAACCTTCAGGAAGTGGCCTATGTGGAAGATGGAAACATTTCTTTTCAATATGTCATAGAGATAATCTCTTTGAAATCAATGATAAACCTTACCACAACTGTAACAGCAACATGATTGTTCCTACTTGGATTAGAATTTATAATTCACGAATATGTCTACAATGGCAAATTAGTCTGGACCAAGAAGGCTTAGTCCAGGCTAATTTAGCCCATGGCCACACTAGGCTTTCTCTAGTTTGAGTTAAGAAATCTCTTAGTTTAAAATAAGGAAGGCTTAGTTCAAACTAGTTAGAATCAGCACTTAGTCCAAACTAACTACAGCAAGACCCAGATGAATGCTTAGTTCAAACTTAACATGCTTGAACAAAGCTGATTAGTTTGAACTAACTGTGCGTTCCAGTTCAAACCAATGTTCCCTCTAAGCTGCGCTGATGTGCTTCAGCACAGCCCGCCACAGCCGCCAGCGCAGCGAAGGCTGCTGGTAGCGCACTGCTAGCAGCCAGAGTCCATGCCTAGAGCTCCTGTGGAGCAGGGAGTTTTGAAAACTCCCGCCCAGAGAAGCCCTAACAGAGCATGCCCAGAAAATCTGGGCATGCTCCGTAGAGCTTCTCTGGCCCAGGAGTTCTGGCTGGGCCATCGGGCTCCAGGACAGCCCCATGGTAAGTTGGGGGGGGGGCGAGCAGGAGCAGGGGAGCGAGTGGGAGCGGGGGGGTGTTGCCGGGAGCGGGGAGGCTGTCAGGAGCGGGGGGGCGAGCGGGAGCAAGGGGGTTGCTGCCGTCGGGGGGGAGTGGGGGGCAAGCAGGAGCAGCGGGGGGTGTGCTGCCGGGAGTGCGGGGATGCCGCCACAAGCGTGGGGGGGGCTGCGCAGCGGGGCCCGCGGGGGGGGGAGCGCAGCAAGCAACAGGAGTTGCTCAGCTGCTCTCTCCCCTTAGAGGGAACATTGGTTCAAACTAAGCATTAGTTCAAACTAGAATGCAGTTAGTTCAAACTTATAAGTGCGAGTTTAGTTTGAAATAACCTCAAACTTCTTAGACCCGCCTAACAAGTTTGAACTAATTTTGGCTGATATAGCCATAGCCCACAGAACTATAAAACCAAGCACAGTAAATCAAAGGACATATTGTGAAACCCTGTATAAGAAATCTCATAAATGAGAAGTTCCTCTGAAGTCAACAGAGTTAAGCAAAGAATGGAGGCCCACACCCATAAATATATTTAGGTGCTCAGACCCCTATGAAATTAGTGGGAGTTTGATCCTAGTACCTTCAATCAGTGGTTTCCAGTGTGTGGCCTGGTGGCCAAAAGTAGCCTATGGAGTCTTTCAGTGTGGTCCACCACTCCCCTTCTACTGGCTGCAGGAGGAAGCTTCTGCCTAAGGACTCAGCCTTAGAGAATTGCCATGGCACTGCAAGACCTGTGCAGTCTCCTTGCTCTAGCCAGAGGGATAGGAGATTAGCTGTCTTCCTTTTCACTGTAACAGAGAGCATGGCACTATGCTCTACCTGTCTTCATAGGTGTTGGGGTCCCTCCTAGAGTCAGAAGGAGGGGAGCACTGATCTCCCACCCCCTTGACCACAGAAGGGAGACATTGCTTAAGGACTCTGGCGGGGCTATGAGACAAGTACAGTTCCCCTGCTGCAGCTAGGGGAACAGGAGGTCAGTAATGAGCAAGGCAGCCTCCCTGTGAATCCCACCAATCTACTAGAATTCTTTGATGGTACCAAGAAGCATGTGAACAGGGGTCGTCCAATGTACTGTATATAGAGCTCTTGGAGACTATGCAACAGTTTCATATGAGGAGAGATTTATAAGATCAGGTCTTTTCAGATTGGAAAAGAGATGACTAAAGGTTGGATATGACAGAGATATATAAAATCATGACTGGTGTGGAGGAAGTAAATAAGGAAATGTAATTTACGTCTTCTTATCACAAAGAACCAAGGGTCACCCAATGCAATTAAGAGGCAGGAGGTTTAAAACCAACAAAAGGAAGTACTTCATCACACAATGTAGGCAACCTGTAAAACTCTTTGCCAGATGATGTTGTGAAGGCAAAAACTAAAGGAAGGTTTGAAAAAAGAAGTAAATAAAGTAAAGAATAGGTCCATCAATGGCTGTTGTCAGGGATGTAAAGTCATACTCTGAAGATCCCCTAGTCTCTGTTTGCCAAAAGCTGGGAACAGCCATCAGTAAGTGAATTACTTGATGATTACCTGTTCTGTTCATTTCCTCTAAAGCACACGTCATTGGTCACTATTGGAAGATAAAATATGGAACTAGATGGACCCTGGTGACCTCTTATACAAATGAACATCTTCTTGCATTAGGTCTCAACTGGTTTGAAGTGTAGACTATTTTTCCTTTATCAGGCAAAAACCTGTTTATTGACCCTGACATGACATACTGGGTATATCCACATGCAGCTTTTAAATCAAAATAACATTGGTTATTTTGATTTTAAGAAGTGTAGGTCCACATGATGTTTTCTTGAACTGAAATGATGACATCCATCATTTCCAGACAAGGAAAGTTAGAGTGATTCAATAAAACCTCATTTTAAATTTCACTGAAGCTTAGATTGAAACTGTTATATTGAAATAATGGTGTTTGGATGTGTTATTTTGATTTAGCGGTTGTTTCGATTTAACAGTTTAACTCTTCTCCTTCCCAGGGTGCCTTTCTCTATTCATATATTGGGTGGGGGCATGGCCCTTCTAGGGGGCCATCTTGCCACACCTCCCATGGTGTCTGTCTCCTAACTCGAATTAGCAAGTTCTGTCCCTGGACATGATAGTTTGATTTGACTTTCTAGTTTGGACATGTTAAATCAATTTAGCTTCAATCAATTTTATTAAATTGATATAAGTTAAATCAATTTAACTGTCTGTGTGTGGACACAGCCACTGAATTTAAACATCTCACTGAATATGACTACACCTTCCCTGAGATGTATATGTTTTATTTGGAGAAAACACATTAATCTGCTCAATGATCATCCATAATTCTACATCATCACAAAGCTTTCTTAATGATATCATTGACCAGTGTGTTTTCAGTTTTGGAATGACACCCTCCCAAGGCAAGTTTTGTACAAATATAATTGCTATAGTGTGTAGAGTGTGAATTTAGGGTTGCATTGGGTCACAGAGAGTGAACAACTGATTGAAAAACTATATTTAATTGTCTTTTGACCAGCTGTCCATCAGGGTTCCACAGTGTCCCATTGGAAAAGATGGGGATGCATACAAGGTGAGTAAGGAAGTGGTTGAAAGGGAGACTATAACAGGTCTTGTTGAAAGGTAAACTTTCAAGCTGAAGAGTGATTACACTGGAATTTCTCAGGGTTTGGTCCTACAACTAATCTTGTTGACAACTTTCATTAATGACTGGGTGCGGGGAAGGGAGTATGCTCACAAAGTTTGCAAATGACCCAAAGTTGGGGGGGTACTACAAGAATAGAGGAGGATTGGAGTACCATACAAGAAAGTTGGATGACCTCAAAAACTGGACTAATAGAAATGGAGATGAAAGAGCAACACAAATTTTTGCTGTAAACTGAAGAAGCATCAGCTGGAAGCAACAGAGTTGGAGAAAGAAACGGGTCTGTTGGTCAATCACATTATAACTATGACCCATAGATATAAAGCAACTACGTTTATTTTTCATATACTCATGGATGTATTCATTTATATAAACCTTTAGGGACACATTTTAAAATGTATTTATGCACATAGTAAAGTTTTTAAAAACAGCTAGACAATTAATATCCACTAAAAACAATGTGGGAGCGTGAACTCCATGGTGCAAACAGGCTTCACCTTCAGTCTGCACCTGTGTGGCTCCAAAGAGATTGCTCACTTCTTAGACCTACCTTCACATGCCCATGTACTTCTTCATGAACCTGTCACTTTTAGACTTTTGCTACTCCTCCACCATTGTCCTCAGAGCAATGACAAGCTTCCTAAGAGGCAGTAAAACTATTTCCTACAGGGGATGTGCCACCCAATTCTTCTTCTTTGCTCTCTTTGTCACTACAGAGGCATTCATCCTGGCAGCCATGGCATATGATCGCTACAGCACCATCTGCAACCTGCTCCCCAATGACTAAATGTCCTGCTATTGTCCACAGAGCTTTTAATAACACTCAGTGTTGCAGTCACTGGGAATGCTAAATTTCGAGTTTAATCGCGGAGATTTAGGCAAGGCCTTTTCAAAACATCCTTTATTTTCTGTCAGTTTGAATTACAGGACTTTGTGCTCTGTCTGGGGTATTTTCACAGTAGCCCAAGCGAATCAGGGGCCAGGTTGCCTTTGTCACTCAGTGGCAGATGGGTGTCAATATCCCTTTGTTAATATTCAGAGACTTTGTCCATAGTTTTCAGTTCAAAACCATATATGGCTAACCAATCATATATTTGAAAACAAGAATTGAGACTTGTGATTATCTAGTCAAGCCTCCTGCTAAACAAAGGCCATAAATCTTCCCCAAATTAAATCCTAGAGATCCCATTTCATAAAAATATCCAATCCTGATATAAAATATGTGTGAAAGCCAAAAGGAGAAAGGAACTATGTAGCAGAAAATGAAAGAGAGAGAGAGCATAGAGCCAGTCCAAAACTGTCCAGCAAAAAATGTAGTGTCCACTTGATTAAAAGATATGACTTCTTGTTTTAAATGTTGCTGCAATTTTATTTTAAAAGAAGACCCCTCAAAAATAGTTTACATCAAAGTAAACATTTTTATTTAACAACAAAGATTTTTTTAAAGTTATTTCCATCACTCAAAGACTGGAAATATCTTGTTTCCTATCAACACTCTTCCTGCCCCATATTAATTTTAAAATGTTTGGTTTAACCTGTGATCAGGTGTACAAATCACACATGTCTGTAAGGTGTTACATTGCACAGATAGGGTGAATTAACCTTATAGGCCACTCCACATGGAGACTCTGGCCTAACTGAAAATGGCCTACTGGGGGAGAAGCTGCCTAGGAAATATAACTAAGAAGTTTGCAACAGAAAGGGGCTGCAAAGTGAATGTCTGTAGTCATTCTCTGGTGTTGGAGAGAGAAAAGGAGGAAACACAAGCAGAATGAGAAGCCCTGTGATTCTAGCCTGAGGAAGGAGTTTTCATATAAGTGCAATTGGGTGTGGAGGCTCTTTTGTCTTTTATAAAAGAACAGTTAGACATTTTCTATGGAAATGGTTTTTGAAGAAAAACTGAGGTTTGGGGGAAATCAGGTTTTTGTTAAAAAGTATGAAACTTCTATTTTTTTGTCTTAATAATAGAAAAAAAATTTATTAAGTCAGGGATTTTCAAAGATGATTTAGAACATTAGGAGTCTAATTCCCTAAAAATCAATGGGAGTGAAGCCATTAAATCAATTAGGCCCTTAGGGTCCATCTCATGGCTTGTATTAAATAGGCTGTCCAAAACCAAAAATCCTTTGACAGAAAACTTTTCAGCCAAGAATTTTTCAGTAATAAGATCTCATGTTTATAGACTCAGATACCAGAAATCAATTCATGCACATAACTTGTTTTGGAGTAGTTCCATTGGTCAAACCCTGGAGAGGATATTTAAACTTCCTATCCATTTCTGAAATGAAGATTGAGTTTTTCCAGCTGATGGGAGCATGTAATCTAACTAAGACAGGTTGATTCACAGTCCTATGCTGGAGACAAGATGAAGAGTAGAAGTTTATGTGTCTATTAGTGCCTCTCAGTTAACAATCCTTTTATTCATAGGCTGTGTTCACACAGCCTCCTTATTTCGAAACAACAGAGGTTGTTTCAAAATAAGGTTTCAGCTGTTCACATGACGCACGGTTGTTTCGGAACAATGGAAGCCGTTGTTCTGAAACAACCACGTTGTTTCGAAACAAGTAAAACCTAGTCCGTGGGCGAAACAACGTTGTTTCGCAACGCTTGTTTCGAAACAACGCCGTGCGAACGTGTTGTTTCGGAACAAGATGTTCCGAAACAACAGTTCAAGGCGTGCCCCCTCAGCACCCTGGCCAGGGGACACCCCTCAGCACCCTGGCTAGGGTGCTGAGGGGTGTCCCTTGGCCAGCGCCTGCACAGCAGGGC
>ML682106.1:1467473-1480171 GCA_007922195.1 Podocnemis expansa
GCCATTTTGAAAGAAGCGGTTTGCTTCTTTCGAAATGGCCGTGCGTCGTGTGGTCATGCCACTTCTTATTTCAAAACAACCTCTGTTGTTTCGAAATAAGAACCCTGTGTAGACATACCTTAGGAAAACCAATTTGAACTAGCATGTCCATGAACAGGACTTCCTAGTTCAAACTGGAAGAGGGGCAACATGGGAGGTGTGGCAAAATGGCCCCCAAGAATCATAGAATCATAGGGTTGGAAGGGACCTCATGAGGTCATCTAGTCCAACCCCCTGCCAAAAAAAGCAGGACCACTCCCACTAAATTATTCCAGCTAGACGTTTATACAGCCGGGCCTTAAACATCTCCAAAGATAGAGATTCCACCACCTCCCTAGGTAGCCCATTCCAATGCTTTACCACCCTCCTAGTAAGCAAGCTTTTCCTAATATCCAGCCTTGACTTCCCCAGCTGCAACTTGAAACCATTGCTCCTTGTTCTATCCTCTGCTATGACTGAGAACAGCTGAGCTCCCTCTTCCTTGGAGCACCCCTTCAAGTAGTTGAAGTTTGCTATCAGATCCCCCCTCAGTCTTCTCTTCTGCAGGCTAAATAAGCCTAGTTTCTTTTGTCTTTCTTCATAGGGCTTCTCCTCCAGCTCCTGGATCATTTTTGTTGCCCTCCACTGGACTCTTTCTAATTTGTCCACGTCCTTTTTGTAGTGGGGAGCCCAAAACTGGACACAGTACTCCAGGTGCGGCCTCACCAGTGCCAAATAGAGGGGAATGATCACATCCCTCGATCTGCTGGCAATACTTCTTCTGATGCAGCCCAGTATGTCATTGGCCTTTTTGGCAGCAAGACCACACTGCTGACTCATATCCAGCTTCACATCCACCAGGACCACCAGGTCCCTTTCTACGGTGCTGCTAATTAGCTGATTGCTCCCCAGCCTGTAGCAGTGCATGGGTTTTTTCCATCCCAAGTGCAGGACTTTGCACTTGTCCTTGTTGAACCTCATGAGACTTCTATTAGCCCACTTCTCCAATTTGTCAAGGTCTTCCTGAATCTTCCCCCTGCCCTCCAGCGTGTCTACCGTTCCCCCCAGATTGGTGTCATCCGCAAATTTACTGAGTGTGCAATAAATCCCATCATCCAGATCATTAATGAAAATATTGAACAGAACTGGCCCCAGGACCGACCCTTGGGGCACACCACTTGTTACTGGTTGCCAATTAGACACCGGGCCATTGATTCCTACACGCTGAAACCGTTGATCTAGCCAGTTCTCTATCCACCTTACAGTCCACACATCCAATCCATACTTCCTGAACTTGCTGACGAGAATGCTATGGGAAACATTATCAAAAGCCTTGCTAAAGTCAAGGTATATCACATCAACAGCTCTTCCTGCATCCCCAAATCCAGTCGTCTCATCACAGAAGGCGATGAGGTTGGTCAGGCATGATTTACCCTCAGCATGGATTCTTCGAGAATCTGTTCCATGATTTTTCCAGGGATTGAGGTGAGGCTTACAGGTCTGTAATTTCCTGGGTCCTCCTTTTTGCCTTTCTTGAAGCTAGGCACTATGTTTGCTTTTTTCCAGTTCTCTGGCACCAATGTTCCCTCTAAGCTGCACTGGCGCGCTGCAGCGCAGCCCGCCGCAGCCGCCAGCACAGGGAAGGCAGCCGGCAGCGCACTGCCAGCAGCAAGAGGCCCTCCATAGAGTTCCTCTGGGGCAGGGAGTTTTGAAAACTCCCGCCCAGAGAAGCTTTAATGGAGCATGCCCAGAAAATCTGGGCATGCTCCGTAGAACTTCTCTGGCCCCAGGGGCTGTGGCTGGGCCGTGCGGCTCCAGCCACAAGGTAAGTTTGTGGGGGCGGGGAGGCTGCTGGGGAGCCGGGAGTGGGCCAGGGGAGGCGGCTGGGAGCAGGCCCGCAGGAGCGGGGGGGGCCGCTGGGAGCAGGGGGGGGTGGCTGGGAGCGGGCCGCGGGGGTGGGAGGGGCAGGAGTGGGCCCATGGGGGGGCAGCGCAGCAAGTGGGGGGGGGCGCAGCGCAGCGAGCAACATGAGTTGCTCAGCTGCCACCATCTCTTAGAGGGAAGATTGTCTGGCACCTCCCCCATTCGCCACGAGTTTTCAAAGATAATGGCCAGCGTTCTGCTACCTCATCAGCCAACTCCCTCAGCACCCTCGGATGCAGGTCATCCACCCCCATTGACTTGTGCACATCCAGCTTCTTTAGGTAGTCCCTAACCTGACCTTCTGTCACCAAGAGCCTCTCTTCTTTTCTCCAATCTGCCATATCCAGTGTAGTGAGCTGGAAGTTGGCCCTCCCTGTGAAAACTGAAGTAAAAAAAGCATTGAGCACTTCAGCCTTTTCCTCATCCTTCATCATGAGGATACCTGCACTATTCAGTAAGGGACCTACACCAGCCCTGATCCTGAAGGGCCATGCCACCACCCAATCCCCTTCTGGGCTCCAGCCCCCCCCCCAGCCCAGCACAGGGAAAAGTACACCCTGCACAGCTCTAGGTGTGGTGCCACTAGAGCTGTTCAGAGGATGCTTTCCCCCACGTAGGGCTCAGAAGGCAGGAGTCTGACAGGGAATGCTTTCCCATGGCAGGGCTCCTTGGTGCTAGGGCATCCCCCCCACACACACACAGTGTTCCTGAGTGCAGGGGCAGAAGGGATTCTCCCAGCCCCACGCTGACAGCATAGCCAGGGTGTGGGGAGAAGAGATTCCCCCTGCCTGGCTCCAGCGGTGCTCTCTAGAACAGAGGATGGGACCCCCATGCAAGGCTGGAGCCTTGCTTGCTGGCATAGAAAACACATCCCAGTGCTGGCAGGCAGGGCTCTAGCCTGCTGTGGGGAACCCTTTCCTGTGCTCGGTGAGCAGAGGTCCAACAGGGTTTGGGGGATCAGGTCCTCCAACAGCCCAGCACTGGGATCCTGTCCCAGCACCTAGCAAGAGGGGTTCCAGCCAGGCAAGGAGAATTCCTGTCCATTCACCTGGCAAGTGGACAGGGACCCCCTTATCCCGGCAAGATGTGGTTGGGTGGTTGTTTCGAAATAAAAACCTGCATGTCCACACAACGTTCCCTTGTTTCAAAATGACGGGCGCCGTCGTTTCAAAATGAGAGCTGTCATTTTGAAATGGCTTAAACCCCTTCCATTTCGAAATGAAGGTTATTTTGAAACGACTTGTTTTGAAATAACGCTGTTGGCACATGCTGTTTCAAAATGACGTTTATTTCAAAACAAGTTATTTCAAAATAACCGTTGTTTGGACATGTTATTTCGAAACAAGCGTTGTTTCGAAATAACAGTCTGACCTTCTTCCCAGGGTGCACAGTACTCAAGGGAAGCAGGAAGTTCCTTCATGCGCATGCCTGCCAGCGTGAGCAAAGGCCTGTCACACATGGCAGCACGTTGCAGCAACATCCCAGGGGGGCAATGCCATGCCCCCCATATGGACAGCAGATGAGGTCCACTGCTTGCTGTTCATCTGGAGGAGGGAGGACATAATGTCCCGGTTCTGGGCAAGCCACCAGAGGGGCACGTGTGGACGACAGAGCAAGTCTGCTCTAAAATAAAGGGACTCTGTCAGGACCATGCTAGGACCAGGGAGGTCCGGGAGCTCCAGGGCTCAGGTAGCACTGCTACCTGCCCCTACTACAATGAGATCCATGAGTTCCTGGGGCCCAAGCCCAATGGTGTACCCTCAGAGGCTGTGGACACAGAGGCACACCAGAGCCCATCCTCTGGCCCCGAGGCTGCGGACAGAGGGTCTTAAGTCTCCATCGGGGAGCCCCCCACCTCACCACCACCAGCAGCGGAGGATACACCCGGGACCCTGGAGCCGTTCCCTGGCTCTGATGGAGGGAGCAGCACTGAGGAGAAGGGGCCTGACACCATCCCAGCCCCTGCAGACTCAGAGATGGACACAGGGACATCGCACCGGACTTCTGGAGCCCCTGTGGTTGAGTATTCGCCTCCCGCAGACGCATGCAGCGCTGGGCCTGTCCAGCTCACAGGCAGTGAGGGGGTATGGGGCTAGGCACTGGGGCAGGTAGGACATAGGGTCGGCGGGTACAGAGGCCCTCCCATGGCCATGGGTACCTGAGAGACAGGTGGCACCAGGGTCACAGGTCTCTGTGTGCCTGGGGTTGCTTAGCAGGGGCTGGGTGTCAAAGATTCAGCCACATCTTGGGCGGGGTGGAGAGCATGCAGGGCTCCCACTGGTAAGTGGCCTTGGGACACCTCCTAGAGCAAGGCATGGGTGAGTCCAGCTCAGCATTTTGGCACCACGAGCATGTGTGCCTCCAGGGTACGGTTGCCAGATGTCAGGCAAAAGGAGAATGTGGTCCCCTTTTTACTGTACTCTTCTTCTTTTTATCCTCATGTTCTCTGTCTGGCAGGCATTTTGAAATACAGGATTTTGTCAGGCTTTTTACTGTAGCGGTTGAAGGATCCTGGAATGCCATAGAATACTTGTTTGTATGGGAAAGTGTTCCAGGGCCCCTAAACACCGAAGAATATCACATCCATACTACATTTTCTCCCATGTGTCCTCCAATGTCCTCCTTTTTGTACTTTCTTGGCCTCCTTTCGAGGCTTTGGGATCTGGTAGCCCTACCCCAGGGCAATGTCCCATGGGATCCTGAGTCCTGCTGACAGTCAGGGCAGAGATGTCTGCTGCAAACAGGCTGCACACAGACAAGGCCATCAGGCAGCAGGGGCCAACTGTGTTTTCTGCTTCCCTCCAGCAGGTTGCCCAGCTGCTCACCGTGCCGCACCACCTACCCGACGCCTCAGCCCGAGGCCAGCACGGTGGAGGAGGAGGGCCCCCCAGATGCGAGGAGAGATCCTGGAGAGCCTAGAGGAGCTGGGGGAGTGGACTAAGGCGTCCACCAAGGCCTGGCGGCAGGACAGAGCCAGGCGGCAGGACTCGGCCCTCCGCCTGCTGCAGCAGGCAGCAGCTGCAGATGACTGGGTGGTTGCCGCCCTGGAGTGCCAGGCACAGGCAAGCGAGCGCATCTGTGACTGCCTGCCCACCACAGTGGACACGATTGCCACCAGCCTCCGCCAGCTGGTGGAACAGATGGCCCCTCCAGCAGCTGCAGGGGGTCCGCCGCCTGGCCCTCCTCGGAGGCTACCCTGGACCCAGGGCAGCCGTTGGCAGGGGTGGGGAACACCACCACCCCCGGAACCCCTCACAGGCCATGCCTAAGTTCTCCCCTGCCACCCAGACTCCACCACCCCCTCCCCCCAATCTATCATCCCCTTCCAAGTTGCTGCACCCCAAACTCCCTCCCAATCTATATCCCCCTTCCAAGTTGCTGCCCCCCCAAACTCCCCCCCAATCTATATCCCCCTTCCAAGTTGCTAGCCTCCCCACAGCTCCTCTTCCCCCTTCCAAGTTGTTGCCCCCACAAACTCCCCCTCTCCCCAATCTATCTCCCCCTTCCAAGTTGCTGGCCACCCCAAAAACTCCCCCTCCCCCTTCCAAGTTGCTGCCCCCCCAGACCGCCTCCACATTGCCCCATCCCATAGCCCTCCCCTGCCCTTCCCTGCCCCAACCCCTGTTGTGTTAATAAATGTTTGAAACTTATTTTTGGTTTTGAATGGTTTTATTAGGGGTAGTTCGCAGTGCGGGTAGATGGGTGGGGGCTGGCTGTGGGACAACAGGGGAGAGGGTGGTGTGGGGCAGGGCAGGCCTGGCCCTCAGAGTTCCTCCAGGGCAAAGTTGTTCATCAGTGCATCCCACACTGTCATGGCTCTCTGGGACAGCTGCTCCCATGCGGACACAAGTCTGGGCTCCTCGTAGTCCCCGGCGAGGAGTTGTGCCTCAGCTTCCCAGGCAGCTGCAATGGGCTCACCCCACTGCTCGCAGAAGTTGTGCAGGGCCACGCACACACTGATGACCTGCGGCATTGTCCTCTCCGCAAGGTGGAGGCATGTAAGGAGGCACCTCCAGTGTGCCTTGAGGCAGCCAAATGCCCGCTCAACCACCAGGCGGCAGCGGCTCAGGCGCTGTTGAAGATCTGTCGTCGGGGATCGAGTGGCCCTGCGTATGGCTGCATGAGCCATGGGTGCAGGGGATAGGCCGCGTCTGCCACAATGAGGATGGGGACCTCTACTCCTCCAAAACTGATGTTATGCAGGGGGAAGAAGGTGCCCGCCTCCATGCCCCAGTACAGGGCAGAGTTACGGAGGACCCTGGTATCATGGGCCTTCCCTGGCCATCCCACATCACAGTTTTGGAAAAGGCCTGGTGGTCCACAAGGGCCTGCAAGATAATGGAATGGTACTCCTTGCGGTTTCAGTACTCCGTGGCTCTGTGCTCTGGGGCTCGTATGGGGATGTGCGTGGCGTCCAGGATCCGCACACAATTGTGAAATCCCAGCATGGCCATGCTGGGAATGGTGTCCTGCAGCTCCCTTTGTGTGACCAGGCGTCGCAACATGATCCGGTTTATGGCCCTGGTGACATCCAAGAGAATGTTGCCAGTGGTGGACTGCCCAATGCCAAAGAGGTGTGCCACAGACCTGTGCAACTCTGAAGTGGCTATCTTCCACAGGGTGATGGCCACTCTTTTGTCAACAGTGATGGCAGGCCTCATGGTGGGTCCCTTTGGCGCAGCAGTGGGGCGAGTTCTGTGACCAGGAGGTTGAAACTGGCCTTGCTTTTGCTGAAGTTCCTCTGCCACTGGTCATCCCCTCAGGTTCACAGCACTACCAGCTCCCACCAGTCTGGGCTGGTCTCCTGGGCCCAGACCTGGCGAGGCACAGAAGGGGGTAGGGGCAGTAGCTCTGCTCTGCAGCCCAGCTGGATGACAGCCACAGACGCAGGCTGGGAACTATCTGGGTCTGCAAGCAGAGTGTCCCACATCAGCAGGACACTCTGCAGGTGGGTAGAGGGTCTTTGTGTTGCATGGTGCTGGCTAGGCAGCCGGGCAGTGTTCATGTCTGTTGCTTGCAGAGTCCTGCTAGCCAGAATGGACAGGTAAGTGAGGCCAGGGCCAGCTTTAATAGGATTGGCTGGCAACATGGCTGCTGACATGGCCCAGGGAGGCGGCAATGTTGCCACACCTCCCATGGTGCCTTTCCCCTAAAGCGAAATAGCAAGTCCACTGTGCGGACATGCTATTTTGATTCCCGCTTTTCCTTATTTCGATTTTTTTTGGTTATTTCGAATTAAGTTGTTTTGAAATAAGGTCTTTATTTCGAAACAAGGCCATGCGTGTGGACATAGCCATTGTCAATGTTCCCTCTAAGGTCCTGGGGCAGCTGAGCAACTTATGTTGCTTGCTGTGCAGGCCACACTCCCTGCAAGCCAGATCCTCCCCCCCCCCCCCCCGACTCTCCTAGTCCCTACATCACCCAGCATGATCTTGGCCCCCGCCCAGCCCCCCGAGCCATTCCAATCCCCCTTCTCCCACCCAAACCCTCTCCCCTGCTAACCCACCCCAGCTGGCCAGAACCCCAACCCTCCACACCCTTACCTGGCTGCTGGAGTGGCATGGCTGAGTCATGGCTCCTCCAGCCAGAGAAGCACTGATACAGCATGCTTAGAGCTCCCAGCTCTGGAGGAGTTCTCAGCTGGCCAGAAGACAGAGTCTTCTGGCCGGGCAGGGACTCTGGTTGCTGGCCATGCATGGCCAACAATGTCCCCTGAGCCAGGTAGTGGCAAGGGCCTGTGCAGCCACGTGGCCATGCAGCTTACACAAAACATTGATTGAACTCAATGTTCTAGCCAGTCTTCTATTTATCTTATAGTCCATTCATCCAACCTAGACTTTCTGTCACAATTTGTAGCACTGCAATGCTAATAACATTGGAGAAGCACTGTTTCCTCTGCCATAGTCACAGGAGATTAATGATTTTGATGTCAGTGTGATGCTGTCTGGGTCCAGAAGACTGTTAATGATTATTGTTCATATTAATATTTCATATTTGCAATAATCCATATGTGATGTACCTTGTTTGATATCAGTAGAAAGCTTGTAATCTGCTAGGAATGATTATATGGTTTATATGTAGGTATCATAATTGTATTTAAAATTAGGATGGTATTTGTTTTATGTGAGTTCCAAGTTTTTAGATTTTAAGGCAATCCCAGACTGGGTGTCTGCAACACTTCTGTCCTCTTGATGGCCCATCAAGACAACTCCAGGGCACAGTGGGCCTAGGAAGAAACCTGTTTGGCAAGTTATCAGACTGACCATGTGACTCAACTCCATTTTGATTTGGCAAGGACTCAGAGGATGGGAAAGCCAAAGGTGATAAAAGGCAGTGTGGCCCCATCTCCATTTTGTCTTCAGTCTGCAACCAACATCATCCTCTGGAACTATTCTGCTGCACTGAGCAAAGGACTGAGACCCACCCAAATGCTAGGTGTATACAAGATAAATTGGACTAATTTGCAAACTACAGCTTATTGAAGGACTTGCTTTCTAGAGACTCTAAATCATTTGTATGTAGGTGATTCACTTTGACCCTTTAACATCTCTCAAATGTTTGTTTTCTTTCTATATTAAACCTTTAGTTGTTGATTAAAGAATTGGCTGGCAATGTGATATTTTGGGTAAGATCCAAGCCTATACTGTTCTTGGTGATGTGGCTGGCTCTTTGGGGTCAGGAGAACCTATTTCTTCAAGAGACCCAATGGCTAGGTGGGACCCAGAGGAGCTAATTTGCAATAAAGGGAGTTGTTTCTATTTTGTTATGCTTGCTGATGACAAGAGCGGGGAACCAGAAGCATGTTTTGTTACTGACTGAGAGACTGGTTTAAGTACCACTCATCAATGTTTTGGGAGTTTGGCCTCTGGTTTTGCAGCTTGCCCTGATTATGGCACATTCAGAAGGTTATCCCAGGAAGCCTGGGTCACAGTCAGCATCTGAGTAGATGATCCATGGGATGAATAAGACTCCCAGATACAGTGCGACCATGTTTACATTTCATATACTCTTTGAGTCGCCCATTCACAGAATCCATTATGGACATGTTTTTTGTTTGTTTGTTTGTTTGTTTGTTTGTTTGTTTGTTTGTTGTTGTTGTTGGGTTTTTTTTTTTTAAGTATTTAGGCACTTAGTAAAGTTTTCAAAAACAGTTGGACATCTCACACCCACTGAAAATAAAGGGAATGAAGCAAGTAGTTTTTCAGAAAATCTGATTACACAACAAAATGCTTTTAAATATATGATCCTTAGTGCAAACTGGGGATTATTGGTCATCAGGTTGTTCACATGAATGTAGTTACTTTCATGAATTAAGTATTCTGTTAGACCTACTCACTGATTTCCAAGTTGAAATGTAAATTCACGAGACAAGCTACATCAGCATATGGATATATATAGACATTATTGGGTATAGCTCTGTATACAGAAGGAACTGTTGTAACTTAACTATATAGTTAGCAAATCACACTCCTGACTAAATAATTCAATCGATAGTGAAAGTAGTTGGCAATCTGTACAATTTACAAAGGATTATGGTGAATTGTTCACCACTGGCAATTTTTAAATAAAGACTTGATAGCTTTTTTTCCCAAAAAAAACCCTTCCAATTCTATGTTAAATGGGAGTTAATACAGGGAAGTTTGATGTGTTCTGTGTTTTACCAGAGGCCATACTAGACAAGCATAATGATTTTTCTGGGGCTTAAAATATGTGTGTACTGAATGCACAAACTGTGTTTTTACACACCTGTAGGATCCACATAAATTGCCATTTGTAGAAAATAGATGTGGTTTAAAGCTGACACAAAGTTTTTTGGTTAAAATTATGATAATTGCAAGGCATTTTTCACTTCCATGGTTTCTAAAAGGAATGATCATATTTGTTTATTGAAAAGTTTCCACAAAATATTGATAGCTTATGGTATTTGAATTCAAAAGGTTTATATTGTGAGCCATTTTTTGGTATTATCTTCTTTTATTGTACTATATATAGCATCCAGGGTGGACAGCTGGGCTTTTCAAAGGAATTTCCAGGAATTAGTTCACCAACTTCCATTGACTTTCATTGGAAATATGCCCTCAAACTCCCTCAGCTTCCCTCAGAAGCCCAGTTAAGGACCAGTTCAGGCATCAGTTTAGCCATGTAAATAATTCTTCCTACTATGGGACCAATTCTTCAACCCTTAAGCAAAAGGACTACTTGCATCATGAAACAGTATTCCAGGACAATTAAGGATTACAGGCCAGGGCACAAGGTTGGTTTCATAAGTTGTGTTCACCTAAACAAAAGGTGCAAGGGGTAGAGCAGAGCCCTTATGGAAAGGTGAAAAATCATATTCAGTGTAAGAAATCTCAGTATTTTAGTCTGGGGAATTGTTGTAATCCCGGAACAAAACATTAAAAGCCTTTTTGCTGATAGAGTGTGTGTTCTCTTTTCTCCTGAAATTTGGAACCTAATGAGCCACTAGGGATGAGAACTCAGATGTTTCTTGATGAAAAAAGAAATAATCATGTATGAAGCCAGTACTTGTTCAGAGGTCGATGTTGTCAGCTGATGTACGTGTGTGTTCTCTCTTTATGCTGTTCCAGCCCTGTGCAGCTAATCAGTTCAGCATACCTCAATACTGCACCCAGAAAGACTACACAATTTGTTTAATGGTGAAGGTGTTCGGGCACATTTACTGTCAACGAAACACGGACCTAGCACCCTGGCTCTGTGACCATAGGTAAACTAAGATGTTTGCAGTAGAGACAGTCATACTGGATCTATCATTAGTGGGAGTCTTTATTGCTTCCACAACTGGACAAAGGTGTCCTCCTATGACTTTTATTCATTGAAACAAAACAAATTACATATTGAACAAATTATACATTGGAGAAATAAGAAAGAGTCCAGTGGAGGGAAAGAAAAATAATTAGGTGGGTGGAGAACATGACTTACGAGGAGAGGCTGGAGGAACTAGGTTTGTTTTGTTTGCAAAAAAAAATAGTGAGGGCATATTCAATAGCAGTCTTCAACAACCAGAACAGGGATGACAGGATGGATGCATGCTGTTTTCAGTAGAAATAGATGACAGAAATAGGAGCAATTGTCTCAAGTTGCAGTGGGATAGGTCTTACATATATATCAGTACAATCTTTTTCACTAGGATGGTGGTGAAACACTAGAATGGGTTATTTATGGGGGTGGTGGAATCTCCATCCTTGTAAGCTTTAAAGTTTGGCTTGAGAAAGCTCCGGTTGTGGTGATTTATTGGGATGGTCCTTCTTTGAGCAGGGGTTTGAACTAGATGGACTCATGATCTCACCTCCAATCCCAATTTTTTATGATTCTATTATTCTATTTCAATTATGATGTGCTTTATTACCAGCCTTCCAAATGTTACCTTTTGGACCAAACAAAATATCAAGCATTCACTGTTTTGTCTTCCCATCCTTATTTTATTTGAGGTCTTTTCAATCCCTTTCTTTTTCCAAGGATTGTGTTTTGCTGTTACCTGAGAAGTTTATGTTGGGCTGCACCTTTGCTAATCTCTTGGAATGTGTTTACATTGATTTATATTGATACCCAGTACCTAGCAATTCCTATAAATGCCGGTGGCTAAGCAACACCAGACCTACCTTTGCTTAGTTCATGTAGCAGAAAATGATCTTGTAAACAAGCATCCGTTTTATCTCAGATTCTCAATTTTCCTCCAATATGGCCTGGCTTTGCTTACTGCTGTTTGGGCACAGTTCTTGCACTGGATCCTCTGCTCCAGGATTTTTCTCTGTATAAAACTTAAAGACATGGAAACACTGACATTTGCCAGAGGTAAATGTGACTTTTCACGTTACTGAAAGAGCACTAACTGATCATAATCGAGGCCTTTGAGTTTGGGGTGAAATTTTCACCATCTAACTCCCTCAATTATCTTTAAAACAAATTAATTTCTCAAGGGTTTGGGTATTGTGACAATCAGATATTCTGATCTGTTGATATAAAGCGTATGAGGTAAATATGAAGACTTTTTGCCAGATAGAGTTGATTGAAGCTGAAGTATATATTCCTTCCAGGTATCTGTGATGGAGATTTGGGATGTGTTACTTACAGTGGAATAGGCCATACAAAGCTAACAAAGAACATAGGGACTTTTCAATCAATTTCTAATTCCCATTCTTTAAGGTTTTTTTTTTTTGTTTTTTTTTTTTTTCCCTTTGAGACAGCTGTGTGCTGGAATGTCACTAAACCTGTAGTTTGTTTTTATTTATTCTTATTAGACTGTATTTAGATGCCTAATAATCTGGCCTTAGGCGCTTTTGAAAAGTCCACTTGGCGTCTTTAGATGTCCAAATACATTTTAAAATTTGGCATTTAGGATCCCAACTCAGTTCATTGGGATACGGGCACTTGATACCATTCAAGACTTTTAAAACAGCCCAGCCTTACTGTGTGAAGGTGACTGAAGTCCATTGGCCAACTCAGAGTCAGGTGTTCACAATATCCATATGTTTCTCTTTAGAAGAACTATAAAAAATATTCCTCTTGTTCTTGATGGCGTGAGAAAAGACATAATACAGAACATAGGCTGTGTCTCCTGATATTGAAGAGATTGACTGATGGAACATAAGGAAGCATATAAAATGGGATTTTCAAAGATACCTAAGGGATTTAGCTATCTAGTTCCCACTGATTTTCAAAGAAAAATTCCAATGGTAGTTTTTAAAGTTATTATTATTATTATTATTATTATTATTATTATTATTATTATTATTATT
>ML682106.1:1483710-1519817 GCA_007922195.1 Podocnemis expansa
CTATCTATCTATCTATCTATCTATCTATCTATCTATCTATCTATCTAATATCGGAACACTGTCCAATGACACTAGAAGAATTATTTTTATAAAAGTTCTTTAAATCAGTCCTCTGTGTTTTTGTTATCTTTCATATTTTTTATCTTTTTGTTTACATTCAAAATGCACATGGTCTAGAAATCTGGAATGAAACACACCTGGACTTTTGAACCAGGGATGCCTTACTGCAAGGGCTAAAAGGGTTGAATCCCTGAGGCCTGACTAAAAGGAGGAACCTGGGCTCTAGCCCAGTGGTCTCAAACTCAGATCACCACAAGGGCCTCATGAGGACTAGTATGTTAACCTGAGGGCTGCATCACTGAAACCTTTTCATACAATGATATTGCAAATATCAGTAACAATAGTGTCATTGCAGGCCACAGAAAGTAGTTTTAGGGTCCATATGTGGCCCATGAGCCACATATTTAAGATCCCTGCTCTAGCCAATATTCCCTGTAAGCTGCGCCAGTGAGCGGTGGCGCAGCTGCCTCCGCTCACTGGCGCAGCAAGCACTGATCCTATGTTTTACACCCCCTTGCATTTAGTTTCATTCCTTTCTGTAAGTTCACCCATCTTCGAAGCATCTGAGGAAGTGGGATCTTCTCCCACAAAAGCTCATGCAAATAATAAATCTGTTAGTCTTAAAGTGACACACAACTCCTTGTTGTTTTTTCACTATACTAGGTATTCACACATGCTTGGCTCTGTGGTATCCAAGAGGCACACCCCACCTGTGCTCACATTCAAGTGAATGGCCCTGACAGTACATTATAGGCAAACTACATGTGTCCTCCCATTTTGATATCTTTACCAAGTACCGTAAACAATGGCTTTAGAAGGAGGTGTCCCCTCCATGTATTTTTAGCACAGCTCTGTTTTCAGTTGCAAGCTGGTAAAGGAAAGTTCAAAGCTTGCAGACAAGAACAACACAAAACTGGTAGATGGGGATTGTAGCAGAGAGAGAAGGCAGCCTGATCTAACTTTTTCAGTAAAGTGGAAAAACTGTCATTGACCTTAATTAACATTAGCTCAAGTAATATATAGGCCTGAATCAGGGTGACTTCTTTTAGCTCTATGAGTGAGATCTAGTCAGAATTGGCACATTCATTAGCAATCTCTAAAAAATAATAGAATTGTATTGGCTATCTGTGATCATCAGCTCTAATCAGTGTAATTTCTTACAAATTTTCTTTATGTATTTTCACATCTTCTAAAGGTGAGCTGAAATTACGGACAACCAAAATGTTTGTTGTTCTGGAAAAGGTAATGGCTGGTACACTGAACACATTCTTAGATGTTTGTCACCTATACACTGACAGAAGATAAGTTCCCATTTCTGGCCCAGTTGGTTGATATATGTGGTACGTTTCAAGCATCTAGTTCAGATGCTGAATGAGGCTTCAGTCTAATGAATAATATTAAGACAGAGCCTCATAACAGGTTGGATGTTTCTCATCTAGATATGCTAATGTGCATCAAGTCATATCTAAGTGCTGGATTCAAGGCTGACCTAGACTCTGTATATGCATTCTGGAAATGTGACAAAGACAGGTGTCAAAAACTGAGGTGTAGAGGAGGCTTGATAGGCAGCATCATTGCTTCATATTTGTTTAATAAAAATGTTAAACTAAAATACTGTGGTTTTATTAATTTACTAAAGTTTGAACAAAAAGACATCTATACAATGTGCCCTCTCTAAACTGGTGATGCAACTGAGCAAGTTATGGATGCACTTGGGGAGCTGATGGGCAGTGGCTCAGGGGCCCGGTCCAGGCCCAGGAACTTGCTCAGCTGCATCCATAAGTTGCTCAGCTGCATCACTGGCTTAGAGGGAACATTGGCTCTAGCCCCTAAAACTTCTGCCGTAATCCAGCACCTCCACCTCACTCAACGCTGGCAAGGTGGGAGCTGTCTTGCCCTGCTGGCATGCTGCAGGGGGAAGGCAGAGCCCTGGAATCAAAGGCCAGGCTTTGCACTCCCGCGCTGTGCCTCGGACAGCTGGTCTGGCCCCTGGGATGTGGGGAGGGATAAGCCAGTGCATCTTTGCTCTACCCAGGGGACAAGGCCCACATGTAAAATAATATAAACAGAAAAGGAAGGGGAAAAGAGAAGAAAAAAAAGTTTCAGTGTCATTTAAAAAAAAAGTTTCAATGTTTATATTCAGAAATACCTTTATTTCAAATCTTTCTTTAAATTTATTTTAAAATAAAAAGTGTAACCTGCAAAATAAAACATTTTAATTTGTATCAAAGTAAACATTTTATTTACGCCCCCCCTTTTTTTTTCTTTTTTACTTGTTTGCTTTGCTCACAAATTGGAAAAGAGTTTGTTTCAGATCAACACTCTTCCCAATCCATTTTATATTTTAAGTTTCTGGCTTAGCCTGTGATCAGATGTTCACACCACACCAGGCCATAAAGTGTTACGATGTATTGCTGGGGAAAATTAACCTTATAGACCAGGGGTGGCCAAATTTATGGACCTCAAGAGCTGCACAAGTTGATTATTAAACCTTCGAGAGCCGCACTGAGGCATAAAACCACATATTTTTACTTACTCCAAAATTACTAAGCTTAAAATTCATCGCACACTTTAATTTTATCCCCAAAATAGGGCAAATATTGATCCACTAATGTCAGATTCTAATAATTATTTAAGATTACCATGAAACTAGGCCTATACAGTAAAAATTTAGCTGTTGCTAGATGTACAACACTACACAGGCTTGTGGCACGTTTTTTTTTTTTTTTTTTTTTTTTAAATCTTGGCCGTAACTTGTCAATGAAGTAGGTAAAAGCTCTCTCAGATGCTGCTCTCTAAGTATTCCACAATGTTTTGAATTTCATTGTGGAATATGATGCTTCACAGCAGTAAGTTGTGCCAAAAATTTAAAGTAATCTATATTCAGTTTTATACTTTTCTCCTTTGTATATTCATTTCTTAGTATTCCACATCATGTTTAGGGCTTGTAAAACATGATTTTATTTTAACAACGAGTATGCTGCATTAGGACCTATGAGAAAATCTAAACATACTATGGCTTCTCTGACCATGTCACGCTTCTCTCCCTCACCCTCCATTGCCACTTCCCTGCCATCTCTTACCACGCTGCTGCTTCTCTGCTCTCCCCAACCATGCCACACTTCTGCCTCCCACCCCATCCTCACACCTACCATGCCCCCGCTTCCCTGACAATATGTCTGCCAGTAAACTTCTTCACTAATATACTCATGGACAGTGAAGACAAAAGGTCTGAGGACTCAAACACAATTAATTTTAAAATGAGAGCAATAGTAAGGGAAAACACTGCTCTCATCTTAATCCTGTGAAGAGATGCACACAGGGACACCTTTTCAACTGTTCAGAATCACAACAGATCAATGAGAATTTATAGGAACACAAAGTGCAAGATCAGAGCCTGTTTCAGTAAGTGCTTTGGAGTCCATGCACAGAAGATACTATGGAAAAAATCTCATTGAGTTCATTCAGTTTGGGGTCAGGCCCTGTATACATTCTAAATATCAATATTTGATTTTTGTAATACAAAGTAAAATCTTTATTGGTGAGAGATTTTTTTTTTCAGAAAGTTTACAACACAATTTTCCATCCTCAGTCCTTCACAACAATTACTCTTCTCTAACGGGCTCAGATACCCATAGAGTCATTCATGACGACTGCACTGAAATATAAATAGTTTTGGACTATACAACAAAAAAGAATTAATACATGTTGAATGCTATTTAATGAGTAGAAGTATAGTGCTGCTATTGAACTTTGCAGTGAATGTAAATTATCTTGATAATTGACTTAGTTATATTAATTAAAATTTTCTTATAAAATAAATGAGCTAGCAGTTCCTTCTGCAAACAGATGACATACTGATGTCTCAGGCACACTTATTGAATGGACTTAAGGAATTTTTTTTTTTCTAAAGCCAGTTTTCAGTAGTGGTGGTCTATCTCAAGCCTAAATCATGTTGCATACTGAAAAGGAACCATGATCCATAAGTACTTGTAACATTCTTTAAATAGAGGGGTTTTTTTTTAACCTTTTGAAAGTAGTCAGTGGTTTTGGATGTAACACTTGTGTCAATTTTCAGTCATTTCTGATGATTCTTATTTAATTCTCAAAATAAAAATACAAGAGAAATAATTTTGCATTATATTACAAAATGCCAGGTGACTTTTAAAAAAGAAAATTAATTTACAATTGCATTTCAGATTTAAATTGCTAATTATCATCACTTATCTGTAGTTCATTGTAGACTTGCTCTTGATCAATTTATGTTGCCAGTTTTAAAAATATTTACCCAGAAAACAATATAAAAAAGTATTTAAGAATCATGCACTGATGTAATTAAAGACTGTATCATTATGGACACAGATAAGGAGGGTAGAAATTAATATTGTGGGGGTAAATAGGAGAATCTGGCAGTTACTTGCTCTGAGCACTTCTCTTTCCCTGCTGGCTCTCATAATGCTGCTCCTCCCTTCCCCGGCTCTGACCAGGCTGCTTTTTCCTGTGGCTCTCACAAGGCTGGTCCTCTGCTGCCGGCTCTCACCCTGCCACTGCCTCTCTGCTGTCCCCGATGATTGCAAATTTCTCACCCCTGGCTCCCGCCCTGCTGCCCTGCCCTCCTGCACTCTCCTGGGAGCCGCATTTTTCTTTAAAGAGCCACATGCGGCTCGTGAGCCGCAATTTGGCCCCATCTGCTATAGACCTTACCTAGTGGAAAGTCTGATGATTGAAAATGATCAGTGGTAGATAAAGTCCAGGATCAGTGAGAAGCTGGCAAGGAAATAAAATCAGGAAACTTGCAGCAGAAAGGGGCTGCACAGTAGAAGTCTTTAATCAATCTCTGGCGTTAGAAAGGGAAAAGGAGAAAACTCAAATGGGGAGAGAAACTGGGATTCTGGCCCTGAGGGAACAGTTTACTCAGGAGGGTGAAGAAGAAAGCCTGTGGGAGGCAGAGTAGGAAGAAGACCAGTGAAAGATTAGCAAGATTAGAGCTTGTGCAGAGCTTGGCTGATGACTGCCAGGTCTCTGAGCTGGAACCCAGGGCAGAGGACAGGCTCAGTTTTTGCTACTCTCCACTGCCCAAATGATTATGGGAGAAGCCAACTGCACACATAGTCGGGGGGATTCTGCTGTCTTGGAAAGGGGAAATAAAAAATGGCCTACTCAGATGCAGGGTCACTGTGGCTCACAAAAAAGGGTGGGGCAGACTCCCCCCACTGTACTGTCCCCACCTGAAATCACACACCCCCAGCCATGCTCCCCCCAGCTTTAAAACACATATACCCTTCTATGCTCATCCGTGCTTGAAAACACACACCCTGCCCATGCTTCCCCCTGGCCAAAACTATCGCCCCCACCGACTGCACTCAGTGCACATGAACTAGTCCATGTTGCTAGTTTGAACTAACCCAAAGTTAGTTCAAACTAAGTTCAAACTAACAAGTTTGAACCAAGATTCTGTAGGGTAGACATAGCCAAAGTGTGTCATGAAGGGCTGGGAGGTGTGTCATGGAAAATTGGGAGCTCAGCTTGGAGCCAGCTTGGGGCTCTTTCTGCCCTCTGCTCTTTGCTGCCTTGACAGCCTGCTCTTGCTGCAGAACACAGACACGGTCAGATGAGTAAAGTGACTTTGTGACTGCAACCCAGAGATCCTGGGCTAGGGGAGGGGCACAGTCTGCCTCACAAAAAAGAAACCTGGCTACATCGAGTCAGGCTCACAGGCCCAGTGTGCATTGGCTTGAGCACTACAGCCTCCCAGGTGCCACCATGTGACCTGCCACCAGCAGACAGTAGTGTGCCACATAGGGGAACATCATCTGTCAGGTGTATCACGATGGAGAAAAGGCTGAGAACCTCTGATCTAGTCTAACTCCCTTCTCTAAGCAGGACCAATCCCAATTAAAAGTTGCCAGCTAGGGCTTTTTGTCAAGTCAGGCCTTAAAAATCTTGAAGGATGGAGAGTCCCTCATCTCCCTAGGTAACACAATCCAGTGCTTCTCCACCCTCCAAGTGGAAAAAAATATCCTAATATCCAACCTAGATGCCTCCCATTGCAACTCGATACCATTTCTCCGTCTTCTGCCATCTGTCACCACTGAGAACAGCCTACCTCCATACTCCCTGGAACCACCCATCCTTCAAACAGTAAAGAAGGAAGTGAGATTAGGTGGTCACAATGTCTGTGTCTACACCAGGGGGCTATTTTAAGTCTACTTCATAAGGTAAATTTAAGTTGACATAAAGTTAACCTTGTGAAGTGGAATTAGGGGTATGTCTACACTAGCAGACATACCTCAGGCAGAGGCTCGCTTCCCTGTCCCACCCAGCGGTGCGATCTGGCTTTGGGGCCTTGATGCAGCCCTGGGAGGCCAATCTGGCTCCTGCTGCTGCCAGCAGGCGGTTGGGAGCCAGATGTGACTCTGAGCGCCTTGCTGCAGGAGTCAGGAGCTGAGAGATGGCTCCTGGCAATGGTGGAAAGTGGCACAAAGTTGTGCCTGGCTCCTGGCATGAGTGGCAAGAGCCGGATACAGCCCTGCATTGCTTGCTGCAAGCGGCTTGGAAACTGATCTGGCCCCGAGCATCTTGCTGCCTCCGGAAGGCAGCTCAACAGCCTGGCCAATTTCACAAGCTACTCCTGAGATCGGGAGTAGCCTGTGAAATTGACCAGCCTGCCCAGCTGCCTGCTGGCAGCAGAAAGCAGGTCAGGGCAGGATTGGACGCCACTCCCCTTGCCAGTGGCAGCAGGAGCTGGGTCCAACCCCCCACCGCCAGCGCTGAGAGGCTGGGAACCAGATTGGGCTCCCAGCTGCTTGGCGCCAGCCACAGGAACTGGGTCCAAGCCCTTGCTACCTGTGGCAGGTGTTTCAGGGCTGGATTGGGCTCTGTGCTGCTTCTCACAGGCGGCTGGGGCAGGTTCTGAGTCCCTTTCAACTTGCAGCAAGGAGCTTGGGGTCAGAGCCAGCTCCCAGCCACATGCAGGAGCCAGATAGGACCCTGGGGCCAGATCAGGGTGAGGGAGCTGGATCTCACCCTGAGGTGGAGCAGGGGATGGGGCCCAAGCCTGGGCCTGGGGTATGTCTACTAGCCTAGACATACCAGTAAGTCGACATTACAAGGTTGACTTTAAGTCAACTTAGAGTCGACCTTGTGAAGTCGATTTAAAATACCCCCCGGAGAAGACATAGCCATAGACTCTAAGGTCAGAAAGGACCAATATGATCATCTAGTCAGGCTTCCTGCTTGATGCAGGGTTCAAAAACCTCACCCACTGACTCCTGCAATAAGTGTCTAACCTATGACTCAGTTATCTAAGTTCTCAGTTCATGATTTAAGGACTTAAAGATACAGAGAGTTCACCAGTAAGTGAGCCTTACCGCATGCTACAGAGGAAGATAAAAACACCCAGAGCCCCGACCAATAAGCCCTGGGGGAAAATTCCTTCCTGACCCCAAATATGGCAATAATTTAAACCCAGAGCATGTGGGCAAGTCTCACCAGCCAGTCACATAAGAAAGAATTCTCTGCAATAACTCTGAACCCACTCCCCTGCCCTCCCTTATTAGACCACTTGCATGTCCACAACCAGTAGTCAAAGATCAAAAATCAATCAATTTCCAAAGTGCACTGTCCTATCATACCATCCATTTCATAAATTTATCAAGCTCAGTTTTGAAGGCCATTATGCTTATTGCCCCCACAACCCCCCTTGGAAGGCAATTCCATATCTTTACTCCTCTGATGGTTAGAAATCTGCATCTAATTTCAAGCCTAAATTTCCTGATTGATAGTTTGTGTCCATTTGTTCTCATGTCCACATTGGTCCTGACACTTTTTTCCTATCTTCCAACCTGGAAAGTATGGGAGACCTACAAGAAATGTGAATAAATTGGTCATTTTCATTTTCTCTAAAGCTGGAATTTTCCCATGTGAATCATAGTTTTCCCTTATAAAACTCCACTTATGATGAGACCTAGTTTTACAACAGGAAAATATTTCCATATGGAAGATGTTGACCTACTGTGATAGATAGATAGATAGATAGATAGATAGATAGATAGATAGATAGATAGATAGATAAAACTCATTGACAGAACAGAGAGTTATTTTTGGTATACCATATCCCAAAGCAGAGCCCAATTAACTTTCTAAATGTGAAGAGTGTAATAAGGAAAGTTCATGGGAAGACTAAGCCCAGCAGCAGGATTTGTGTAATATATTCTAGAAAGAATCATAACTTTATAAAATCCATCCTGTTGTCTAGTGTCAGATGTTGGCTAAAAGCAGGAAATGCTTCAGGGAACGTCTGACCCCAGAGGTTCATAAAATGTTTTATACAATGTCTGGGCTGTGATACCAGCGTGAATCTTTTGCACATTCTTTCTATATAATATTTTTCATCATTGTCATCATCATCTTCAGTAGCTGCACCACAGTCATCATCAGACTCATCTGGGACATCTTCTACATGTAAATTCAGCGAGTCTGGGTATTGACAGGTACAAAAGAATTACAATGACTTTTTTCGGATCTATCTGTCTATCCTCATACACCTTCTCTCTCTCTCTCTCTCTCTCTCTCTCTGTCTCTCTCAGCATTTAATCCTCTCGTCTGGCAATACAGCACTACTGTGGGGACTTCTCTTGTACTCATATTGTATTGTTGCATTTTTTACTTTCCTAGAAAACATTCTATTGTGTCTAATGCTGTGAGATAACATTGCTGGCACTGAACAACAGGTAGCCCTGCAATGTTGCATTCATGCTGAACGGATCAATGATTTCTTTACTTCTGAGATAGATAACCCTCCAATTCTTGGTGCTGGATCTTTCTGAATATATTTCCAGGATTAGAATATTTTAATAAGCAAACCTTTTAGTTTTGGTGCAAGAGAACCTAAGAAAGTTGTTTACTCATCCCTCTTTTTTTTTTTCTGTATGATTTCGGCTCCTCACTCCCTCAGGCTTTTTTTGGAAAGCCCATCAGAGAATGGTTTGAAACTCAGAAACTCCATTCTATGAGAAATGCCAACATTTCAAAATTGGTTTTCCTTCAGAAATGGAAAAGAAAAGAAAAGAAAAGAAAAGAAAAGAAAAGAAAAGAAAAGACATTTTCCTAGAAATGAAATTAAAAAAAAATCAAACATATGAAAATCCTTTGTTTGGACAGAATGGAAAATTGTTCCAGTTTCAAATTTATTATTTTATATTACCTAATAATTCATAATATAATATGAAACATAAACTAAAAGGTTCCATGCACAAATTTTCAACCATCACTATCCCAATTTTTGCTTATGTGTTATTTTCCAAAACAGTATTGTCATAGGAAAGTAATTTACATGGTCTCCCCTTACAAAATGATGCATGTTGGAGCCAGCTATCTCAATCAATGTGTTTTGTATATTTTTCATTAGCTTTGTCTGAAACATTTGATATTTTCCAGGGCTTCTGAAGGAATTATGTGCCAGACTCCTGAAGACTCTAACAGGAATTGGATACCTAACTCTCCCAGGTGTTTTTAAAAATCCCATCTGAAATTATAAAATCATAGAACGGTAGAACAAGAAGGGACGTTCATAGATTATCTTATTCCGTCCATGCACTGAGGTAGGACTAAGTGTTTCCCAGAAAGCTGTCTGTCTAGCCTGTTTTTAAAAAAATTGCCAATAATGAAGATTCCCCAACCTCCCCAAGTAAGTTTCCCAGTGCTTGCCTACCATTACAGTTAAGAAGTTTTTCCTAATGTCTAACCGAAGTTACCTTTACTGCAGTTTAAGACCATTACTTCCAGTCCTGTTCTCAGAGGTTAAGGAGAACAATTTATCACTTTCCTTTTCATAACAACCTTTTATGTACTTGAAGACTGTTATCATGTCCTTCCTCAGTCTTCTCTTCTCTAGATTAAAAAAAAAAAGCCATTTTTTCAATCTTTCTTCATAGGTCCTGTTTTCTAGAACTTTAATAATTTTTGTTGGTCTTCTCTTGGAATTTGTTCAATTTGTCCACATCTGTCCTGAAGAGTATTGCCCAGAACTGAACACAATATTACACTTTAAGCCTCATTAGTGCTCAGTAGAATGGAAGAAATTACTTCTTGTGTCTTGCTTACAACACTCCTGATGATGCAGAATGATATTTGCTTTTGATGGAATAGTATTACATTGTGGACTCATATTTAGTCTGTGATCCAGCACAATCCCCACCTTTTCCTGCACTGCTTTTTCGTTGGCACTTATTTCCTCTTTTGTATTTGTGCAATTGATCATTCTTACCTAGCTGTGGTATTCTGTAATTTTTTTTTTTTTTACTGCATATCATCCTATTTGTTTCAGACCATTTCTCCAGTTTTCTAACCTCATTTTGAAATCTAAATCTTGTTCTCAAAAGTGTTTGCAACCCCCTCTAGTTTGGTATAATAGAATCCTAACATCCTAGAAATGAGGATTGGAAGGGACTTCCAAAGGTCATCTAGTGCAATGCCTTGCTCAAAGCAGCACCAACCCCAAATAAATCATCCCAGACAGGGCTATGTCAAGCCAGGACTTATAAACAGAATGCTATAAATTTACTTGCTATGCCAATATACAAATCATTTGTAAAGATATTAAATAGAATCTGATTCAGGACAGAATCCCTGAAGGACTTTGCATGAAGGAACGTTCTGAACTTGATGATGAACTCTTGATAAATGTTCTCTATTTTTCCAACCTGTTGTGAAGCCATCTCATAGTATGTTTGTTGATTTTTTTTATGAGATGATCATGTGAAACTGTATCAAAAGCCTTACTAAATTTGAACTGTTTCAGATTCATTGCTTCCCTGCTATCTGCAAAACTCGTTACCCTGCCAAAGAAGAATATTAGGTTGATTTGACATGCTATTAGGTTGATTTAACATGATAACTTGACTATTCACTGCTACTTATTCGCTTATTATCTTCTAGGGCTGTGTTCACACACAGCGGGTTATTTCAATATGGTTCTTTCAAAACAACTGTATATAGAAATAACGCTTATTTTGAAACAACTTATTTTGAATTAAGAAAATGTTAATTCGAAATAAGGAAAAAGGCGGGAAATGAAATAGCATGTTCACACTGTGAACTTGCTATTTCGCTTCCGCAGGGGGCTGCAGGCACTGGCGGGCTTCAGCGCTGCCCAGCACTGAACGCCGCCGGTGCCTGCAGCCACCCTTTGCAGACACTGGCAGCTTTCTGTGCTGGGTAGCGCTGAAGCCCGCCGGTGCCTAGCCCGGCTGTGCAGGTGCTGGCCAGGGGACACCACTCAGCACCCTGGCCAGGGTGCTGAGGGGGCACCCCTTGAACTGTTGTTTCAGAATATCTTGTTCCGAAACACCACTTTCACACGGTGTTGTTTCAAAACAACCGTTGCGAAACAACGTTGTTTTGCCCACAGACTAGGTTTTACTTGTTTCGAAACAACACAGTTGTTTCGGAAAAACGGCTTACCGTTGTTCCGAAACAACTGTGCGTCGTGTGAACAGCTGAAACCTTATTTCGAAACAACCTCCGTTGTTTTGAAATAAGGAGGCTGTGTGAACACAGCCTAGGTGTTTACAGATGATTTCTTGATTATTTCCTCTCTTATCTTTCTGGATCTTGAAGTTAGCTACAGTTCCTGGGTTGTTGTCATTCCCTTTTTTATAGATCGGTACAATACTTTTACTTTTCCAGTCCTCTCTGAGGTCTCCTATTCTCTACATATTTTCAAAAATGATCATTAATGACTTCAGAAATCTCTTTAGCCAGTTCCTCAAGGATGTATTTCATCAGGCCCTGCCAACCTGAAAGCAACTAACTTGTCTAAATAATTCATAATTTTTCTTTTTGTGTTGTTGCCTCAGATACTACCCCAATTGCACTGATGGACATTATGTTAGTGATCTAATCAATGCTAGCCATTTCAGTGAAAACTGAAACATAAAAAAAAAAATCGCCTGATTTTGGTGATAGCTGGTTTTTTCCCCCCATTATTATCATTCCCTCATCACTGAATACTGAGCCGGTCCTGTCTTTGGTCTTCCTTTTTTACAGACCAGAGATTTTGTATCCAGGAAATATTCATGAATGGTCAGGAAATATTCATATCTATGTTATTCAATGGCAGCAAATTACAGGATCATAAATTATGAGGATTGGAAGGAATCTCAGGAGGTCATCTAGTCCACTGGTTCACACCCCTTCTGATTTGAGAGCCACAGATATAATTCTTACAACCTTGAAATGCCACCTGTGGCTCCCCTGCCACTCACCACAGCCAGACAGAAGTTTAGTGAGGAGGCAGCCTTCTTGCTGATCTTCCATCTCCCTGGCTGTACCAAGGAAAAGACACATGACCTGTTGCCCTGTGTGTGCCAGCTGTGTTCTGAGAAAATGGCTTCCTTCAGCAGCCAGGGGAATGGAAGACCAGTGCTCCCTCTCCTCTGGCTCCAGCAGGGACATCAGTGCCTATGGACCTAGGCAAAGAGCTTTGCTGTGCTCCCTACTACAGGCGAGGAGGGGAGCACTGTTCCCCTTCCCCTTTGGCTGCCGCAAGGAGCCTGCACTGGTCTTTTAGTCCTAAACAGACACACTCTAGCTGAGTCTTCAAGCAGCAGCTCCCTTCTGCAGCCATCAGAAGGGCAGCTGTGAACCACTTTGAAAGCCTGTGCACAGGGCCGTCCTCAGCTGGCTGTAGGACCTCGTGCCAATTGGCCTGTGTGGGGCCACACACCCCCTCACCTGGGCTGGGGGGGTGCAGGCCACTCCAGGGGCTGGCCTTTTCTCTCCCGCCCCACCCCTAGGCTGGCCCTCCTCACCCCACAGGGCAGAACAGTTGGCCCAAGGGAGGGGCAGCGCAGAGGCTGGCTTCACACTATTCCCCCCCACACACACTTCCCCACTGCCTTCAGTTCCAGGGGCAGGGGACAGCATGGCCATGGGGGGAAGTGGTGTGAGCCCCGTGCTGCCCTGCTCATGGCAGGACAGCATGGGGCTCATGGAACTGTGGGGCCTGGGGCAATTGCCCCTCTTGTCTCTCCTCTTAAGGATGTCCCTGCTCATTCTGGCCACTTTTTGCACCTGTGCTGCAGGCTGGGGACCACTGATCTAGTACAGTCCCTTACTCAAAGCAGGAGCAACACCAGCTAAAGCATCCTGGCCAAGGTTTGTCAAGCTGGGCCTTAAAAACCTCAGAAGGATGGAGATTCCATTATAACTCTAGGTAACCCGTTCCATTGCTGTACTAGTCTCCTAAGGAAAAAGTTTTTTTCCTAATGTACAACCAAGATCTTCTCCACTGCAACTTGAGACCATTGCTCCTAGTTCTGTCATTTGTCATCACTGAGAACAGCTTAGCTCCACCTCTCTGGAATCCTCTTTTCAGGTAATTAAGAGCTGCTATCAAATACCCTCTCATTCTTCTTTTCTGTATACTAAACGGGCCTAGTTCCTTCAGTATGTCCTTATAAGTCACATGCTCCAGGCCTCATAAGTTTTTTGCCCTCTGCTGGATTCTCTACAGTTTGTCCGAAGCCTTTACATAACTGGGGGGCAGGTGTGTGTGCAAACACAATATCCCAAATGTAGCCTCACAAATGGTGACTAGAGGGGAATAATCATTTCCCTTGATCTGCAGGCAATGCTCCTACTAATGCAGCCCAATATATTGTTGGCCTTCTTGACAATAGGGCCTCGCTGTTGACTCATTCAGTTTCTTGTTCAGTGTAACCCCAGCTCCTTTTCTGAAGAAGTGCTGCTTAGTCATTTGGTCCCCAGTCAGTAGCAGCGCACAGGATTCTTCCACTTAAATGCAGGACTCTGCACTTGTCCTTGCTGAACATCATCAGAGTTTTTTAGCACACTCCTCCAATTTCTCCAGATCACTCACTATCCTGTCCCTGTCCTCCAGCGTATCTCCCATCACCATCCATGCCCAGCTCAGCATCATTTGCAAACCTGCTGAGGGTGCAAACTAGCTCGTTCTCCAGATCATTAATGAAGATGCTGAACAAAACTAGCTCCAGGATTGACCCCAGGGGCCTCCGCTTCTTACCAGCTACTAACCAGACACTGAGTCCTTGATCACTGTTCATTCAGATCAATGATCTAGCCAGTCTTCTATCCATGTTACAGTCTATTCACCCATCCCATACTTCCTGCAGCAAGCTGCAAAACCCAATGCTAACTGCATTGGAGAAGCATTGATTCCTGTTGAAGAGTCCCAGAGGAGAGTAAAGGGTCTGGTTGTTGGTGTCTGAGAATAGACTCCATGATATTTATGCAGAGTAGTTTCTCACATGCTCATGACAAAGCACTGTGACACCAGTGTATTAGTCATGTGTCTGACATCCTTCCATTGTAACCAGGAGAACCATACCAAAGCATCCATTGTGTTTGCAAAGCTGCACAAACAGATTTTCTGAACAGTGGGACTCAAAATACCTGGGTTCAGACCCCAGCTATGACACAGATTCTGCTAGGCAAATCACTGAATTTACTTGCACCTCAGTTTTCTGGCTCTAAAATTGAGATAATGCCTTCCTATTTCACTAGGACATTGGCATTTTGCAGGGCCAGATTTCCAAAGTGGATAGGTGTCTAAAGAAGCAAATAAAAAATTCCAGCCACCTCTTCTTCCAACTAGTTGAGGAAAGAGCTAAGGGATTAATGAGTTACCTTGAAAGCTGTTGTCAATCCATTGTAATTGTGTTTGTTACAATCCCCGGAGCAGACATCTTTGCTATGGAAAACTGTAGTGTAGTGATTGAGATTCAGAGACCATCCAGAGCTGCAGATTGTCCTTTTTGTGATATTCTTAGTGCTGTGCATCACCACTCTGGCAGGGAACAGTGGTATGATCACCATCATTAGTGCCAGCTCCCATCTCCACACCCCCATTTATTTTTTCCTCAGGAATTTGTCTTTCTTGGATCTGTGTTACTCCTCTGTTATCGCTCCCAAAGCTCTTGCCAACTTCTTTACCAAGAGCCAGGTCATTTCTTACGCAGGATGTGTGGTCCAGTTGCTGTTGTTTTCCCCGTTCATCACCACTAAGGGGTTCAAGCTGTGCTGGTTGTCATGGCATCTGACCACTTCATTGCTGTCTGTTACCCGCTCATCTATCCAATTAAGATGTCCAGGAAGTCTTAGCAACAGGTGGCTGCATCCTACATCTGTGCCTGCGCCAATGTTGTGATACAGACCAGCTTCTCTTTCTGGCTGCAGTTCTGTAGGAGCAGCCAAATCAACCACTTCTTTTGTGATGTCCCAGCTGTCATGAAGGCCTCGATCACAGACACGTATGTCAATGAGGTTGTGATGGTCACCCTTTGCAACATCAACTTAGCCATCACCACTGTGGCAATATTTGCCTCCTATGCTTTTATCCTTTTTACCATCCTCAAGACCAGCTCTGCAGAGGGCAGGCATAAGGCCTTTTCTACCTGCATCTCTCACATGACAGCTGGGAGTCTCTTCTATGGGACAGTCTTCTTCATCTATGCCCAGCCAGCTGTCATATTCTCACCCAACCAGAACAAAATAGTGTCTGTGTTTTACACCTTGGCAATCCCCATGTTAAATTCCCTCATCTACAGCCTCAGGAACAAGGATGTGAGGAGGCTCTGGGGAACATGATGAGGAAGAAAAGGCTTTTTTCCATTAACTGAATAGAGGTCTAACCCAGTAGACTCCCAAAAAGGGTTCTCACCACCTGTTGGTGGAGCAGAACAGTTTTAAGGAAAGCAATTCTGTATAGTAGATCTGGGGCTGACAGGGCTGAATTAAGGCACATGGGAGTCCAGGCCTGTCCACTTTTGTAGGCCTACCCCACAATGGAAGTGCACACCCTGAAGATGGGATGAAGTGGAGTTTTAGGGCACTGGCAGTGTGGTCCAGCAGGTCTGCCAGCTGCATGGGGTATGTCAGTGCTTGGTATGTTGTGCAAAAGAAGCACACAAGATCTTTTTAGGGGGGGTAGGCAATCAACTGTGTTTATTGAAAATACAAGATATTAAACAATTTAGCATATGCACTTACACACACATAGACATATATAGAGTCCTGCAATGATGTTATAGTTACCCATCTGTAGCTCATCCCAGTTCAACGGCCAGTTGGACCAGACGTGAGAGATGGAGTTGGGATCCCAGGAGGTCATGATTCCGAGACTCCAAGGCTGAGGTAGGATGAACTCACAGTTCATAGGCAAGAGGATCTCCTTTTTATGATAAATCCATTACATGCAATTCTATGGCTGTGTTCACACACAGGGGGTTATTTCGATATAAGTTGTTTTGAAACAAAAATGCTGCGTGAACACAGCCTATATGTTTTGCACTGTCATTGTTCTGTTATTCAGAGGTGTTAAGTTCCTGATAGCTCCCATCATGGCTGTTTCCTGAAGCATGATCAGCCTCTTGATAATGACCCTTGCAGCAGGTGGTCCCAGAAGTTGTTTCACAGGTTTTTAACATAAAACAAACAAGAAGTCCTGTGGCACTTAAAGACTAGCAAATTTATGTTATGCTTGTGCTTTCATGGGAGAAAGTTTCTCCCAGGAAAGCTGATGCTATAAATAAATATGTTAGGCTTTAAATGCCCCAGGGCTCCTTGCTTCTTTTGCTGAACTAGACTACCATGGCTTCCCCTTTGGAACTTTCCTCCAGAAGTGTCTGCCTTGGCTCCAAGTTTGTTAATCTGCTCTTTGGCTGTGTTCACACAGCACTTTTGTTTTGAAACAACTTTGTTGTTTCAAAACAAAAAAAAACATGTTCACACGACACACCGTTGTTTCGAAACAACGGGAACCCTTTGTTTCAAAACAAGGGTGTTGTTTCGAAACAAGTTAAACCCCATTTGGGGGCGAAACAACCTTGTTTCGAAACACTTGTTTCGAAACAACTCGTGTGAACATGTTGTTTTGAAAGAAGACATTCAGAAACAACAGGTCAAGGGCTGCCCCCTCAGCACCCTGGCCAGGGAACACTCAGCACCCTGGCCAGGGTGCTGAGGGGTGTCCCCTGGCCAGCACCTGCAGAGCCGGGCTGTGGGCATGGGCGGGCTTCAGCACAGCCCAGCACTGCTCCCTGCCAGTGCCTGCAGCCCCCTGAGGAAGCGAAATAGCTTATTTCTTATTTTGAAATAACATTTTGTTAATTCGAAATATGTTATTTCAAAGTAAGGTGTTATTTCAACACAACTGGTTTCGAAATAACCGTGTGTGTGAATATAGCCTTTGATTCATCACCAGACTAGACTGATATCAGGAAGTCACAGATGTTTCATATGCACACACTTCTCATTCATGCAAAAATCATGAAATGGAGCAAGACAGCAAAGAACAATTTTAGCTAGAGTTACAGTATGATGATAGCAAGCTAACAAGATAGTAAGATGATACGAGACAATGGTTCTCTTTTAAAAACAAGGTGATACATTCTTATGCTAAGGCAGAGTGGTAACAGTGATTTCCCTGCCACTGCTTTGTAGGGAAAGGATTACATAGACAGAGTACAGTCAGTTAATTGAAGAATACAGAAGATACGTGAAGAATTCACATACAGTATAAGTTTTCCAACAGTTTTCTAGGGCAGGGGATAAAGTAAGGGGAATGCACCAGAACGCTGTTCCAGGGCCCACTATTTTTAGGGGCTCAGAGTTTGGGGACACCTAAAAATAGAATGTGGAGCTGGAACACTGCGTTCTGGGGCCCACCATTGAAAAATAACAGGCCCCAGAACACAGGAAATTATGGGTCCAGATTCTATTTTTGGTGGCTCGAACGCTGGGCCTCTAAAAATAGCAGGCCCCAGAGTGGTGTTCCCCGCGTCCCAGTAGGCAGGGGAGGGGGGCGGAGCCGGGGCACTCCTGGGGAGGGCTCAAGCCCTGCCACAAACCTCTCCCCTTCCAAGTCCCACCCCAACCTGGGTCCTGCTGCCTGAGCCCCAGCCGCGGGTGCTTCCCAGACCTGGGGCCTACTGTGCCCAACTCCCAAGCTGGACCCCGGTGAGTGCGAGGTGCTGGGCTCATGCTGGAGGGGTATTGGGGCAGGTGTGGGGTGCTGGCATGGGGGGGGCAGGAGCTGGGGGCTGAAGGGCCCACTCGCCTGGGAGGCTGGCCCACCCGGATGGGAGGGGGGCGAGGGGTCCCACTGGTGCTGAGGTGGGGGCACTGGTGTGGGAGCACTCTGGGTCCCCCAAATTATACTTTAACCCCAGGTCTTGGGTCCCATTGGCACTGCGGTGAGGGGCCTCAGGGCCCACAGACTGGCCTGTTTCAGGGGCAGCAAGGGCCAGTGCTTTGCGCTAAGTTCCTGCTTTGGCCACAGGCCAGAGTCTGTGGTACTTCTGCCCTGCTCCTGACCAGCTTTACTGCTTTAACAGGTCTTAGACCTCTGGGCAGAGCAGGCCTGTGCTTGGTGCATGCCAGCAGGTGATGACAGTGCTCCTGGAAGTGTTGTCAGGATGACATGGGGCAGACTAGTCAAAACACCAAGGGATTGGGGGGCGTGACATGGACCCAGGCCTGGGAGCGCTGTGAGGCCATCTCACTGGGGCCTCATGAGGCCTGGCCAGGCCAGCCTGAACTGAGAATGCCCTGCTGGCAGAGGCTGAAACTGTGTTGGCTGATGCAGCAACAATCAGGCCAGACTTTTGCGAGGCAACAGGCTATCCCTTTAGTCCATGGCTGCAGCCCCTAAAGCCTCTGCATTAATCTGGCCCTGTGGGCTGGAAGACTCACTCATGAATATTGAGTTCTCTTTGAGCGCTGCTCACATAATTCAGTTATAGGTGTCTATGTGCCACAGTGCATGGTAGCTCGGAAAGTCTTCAGCCTTAGCCTGGCAGGTTGGGGCATGCGGCCAATGCCCCCTCTTCGCTGTGACTGCGGCTATATAGCTGACCGTGACCGTGACCCTCCCAGTTCCTTTTTCTGCCCTAGCATTGGTTTTTGGGTCAGTCAACAAACTTGCACAAGCAAGTGCCTGTCTTTGACACGAAACTCGAAATGCCTGGTTTCAAGCTGTGCTTAGAATGATTTAAAGCCTTCCCACTCAACAATCCACACAACAAATGTCTTGCATGCCTGGGTGAGTCCCACCTCGCCGAGAGCTGCTCCCTTTGCCAGTCCTTCAAAAGGAGGACTCGCAAGGATAGAGAGCTGCACCTGCTTTCCCTTGCCAGGAGCACCATGCAAGCCTCTAGTGCCGCCTGAGTTGTGAGTGCTCCACCAGCTCCCCGACTGGCCTCGGCTCAACAACCCTGGGACCACTCGTCAGCGCTGAGTCTGAAAACTCTGTCAGTGGTACTGTCGGTTCCATCGGGGCCTCCTATCCTCCAGCCGCTGAGCCGCTCCGAGGCTGAACAGAAGGCAGCACCAACAACGGTACTGTGGCAGAAGCTCAAGGCAGCACTGTCAACAGCACCACAGGCCAGCTCGGCACAGGAATCGGTACTGCCCATTGGTCCAGTACAGCCCAGCAGCCCACCTCTGGCACTGCAATCCAGCACAAAGGATGCCCCGTCAACAGACCCAGCACCGCTGAGCCCAGCCCCAGTACAGCAACCTGGGGAAGACGCCTCCCTGCCCTCACCTCCACTTCCACTTGGGACATGTCCGTACCATGTTCCCAGGCTTCGGCAGCTCCCTCCTGTTCCTCCACGTTGGCTTTGCCTCCAGCCTCAGGCTGGTCATCCCCGCTCCAGATAGTAATAAAGATTGGAGACCATTTGGGTAAACGACACCGCAAACATTCTCCCTCGCCCACGCCTCGGTGCAGGAAGCGGTCACCAGCACTGTCAACATTGGGGGGTCCCTCCCAGTTTGTGCAACCCGGTCGAGGCCATTCACCTCCACGCCTATGGGACACTGCGGTCTCTTTCAACGACTAGTCACATGATTGGCCAAGGATACTCTGACCTCACGGCACCGCCTTGACCAGTCCCCCGTGCATTCTTTGGACTCAGACTTTTCCAGAGATGAGCCTGATCCAGACTCCACATGCCATAGTGGGTCTCAGGGCCGGTCTTCTTCCTCACCCGATGAGTATACCTTTGACAGGCCAACAGACCATAGTGAGGACTCTCGTACCCACCAGGGGTTGCTGTGCCGCATGGCAGCAAACCTGAACTTGGAACTCAGGGTCATCCAGGAGGAAAATAATCCCCTCTTCAACATCGGCCGCAGGGCCCCACGCACAAAGGTATTGGTCCCACACATGAAGAGGTATTCAGTATCGTCAAGGCATGCTGTCAAACCCCATCTTCAATCTCGCCAGTTTCAAGGGTCATGGACCAGAAGTACCACTTTCTGCAGGACAAGTTTTCCTTCCTCTTCCTGCACCCCACCCCGGGTTTTGCTGGTCGTTGATGCTGTGAACCAAAAGGAAAGGCAAGGGCAGTCGGGGTCTACCCCCAAAAGAAAGGAGGCTGGAAAACTTGACCTCCTTAGCAGAAAGGCCTTCTCTACAGCAGCTGTTTAGCTTTGCATTGCTAACCACTCAGCCCTTATGACAAAGTATATTTTTAACCTCTGGAATGCCATACAGGGCTTTCATAGCATTATCACAAAGGATCACCTTAGAGATTTTGACACAATGCTCAAAGAAGGGGAAATGGCCTCTTCTGATGCTCTCATGACCGTCTGGGACACCATAGACACAGCTGCTCGCATGATGGCATTAACTGTAGTGATGTGGCATTCGGCCTGGCTGCAAGGCTCAGGCCTACCTCCTCAGCTGCAACTCACCATCCAGGACCTTCCCTTCAAAGGTCCTAACCTCTTCGCTGAGTCTATGGATGCTAAGCTCCATAGCATGAAAGACTCAAGAGCCACACTCCAGTCGCTGGGTATCTATATCCCGCAACCTAACAGGTGCTCCCTAAAGCCTTATCAACTCCTCCAACAACAGTTCCAGCAGTTAAAACAACAAATCCAACTGCAGAACTCATTCCCGAGGTCCCTCGCTTTTCCCCAGAGGCACCTCGGTGACATAGACAAGGACAAGGCCTGCTTGGGAAAGAGTGACAAACCCCACACTCTGCAATAGGGGCAAACATGGGCAAGGTCCCGAACACCCCTCGGGGAAAAAACAGTGCTTTTGATGGCTACTACGAGGGCAATGAACCTATGACTCCTCTGGTTTCCAGATGCCTACACTGTTTCAAACACCACTGGGCCAACATTACCTCTGACCAGTGGGATCTCGAGATGATCACGGAGGGGTATCGTATCCAGTTGCTCTCAATTCCTCAGGACAGAAAATCGCCCCTTCGTCCATCCCTCAGAAACCAGAAACTGTCTTACTTTCTCGAGATTGAATGCAGGAAACTCCTCTCCCTTGGAACCATAGAGAAGGTTCCCAGGTGGGAGTGGGGAAAGGGGTTTTACTTCCAATACTTTCTGGTCCCGAAATCCAATGTGGACATTCGGCCCATCCTACATCTCAGGGCTTTGAACAAGCACATCAGGAAAATAAAGTTCTGTATGGTTTCCCTCTCACAGATCCTCCTGTCTCTGTCTCCCAGGGATTGGTTCACGGCTCTCAATCTAAAAGATGCTTACTTCCACATAGACATATGGCCCCACCACAGGTGGTTCCTGAGATTCCAGATGGCAAGAGATCACTTCCAGTTCACCTCTCTCCCCTTCAGGGTCTCCCTTGCCCCCAGGGTTTTCATAAAGTGCATGGAATCGGTAGCGGCATTCCTCCACAGGCGGGGCATAAGAATTTACCCCTACCTAGATGACTGATTAATAGTCGGGAAATTGAATCACCAAGTACAGGTCCATGTAAAAGTGGTGGTAAAGCTTTGCCACTACCTGGGCCTTTGCATAAATCAAGAAAAGTCAAAACTCTACCCTTCCCAGGACATAGAGTTTATAGGGTTGCACCTAGATGCCCACAGGGGCTCAGCATTCCTACCCCCCTCCAGATTTCAGTCCATCTGCACCATCATCACAGAGCTGCAAACATCCCTTGTGACCATGGCCCGCTAGTGCCTGCAGTTCCTCAGCCAGATGGCAGCCTCCACCTCAGTGATCTCAACAACACGCCTGAGGATGAGGCCCTTCCAGATCTAGCTCTCAAAGGTGTTCCACATATGGAGGGACTCCCTAAGCAAGGTATTATCCATTCCCCAAGACACTCTGGCGACACTTCAGGTCTGGAGGGACCCCCGGTTTGCTATGGGGGCACCCCCTTCAAAGACATCAGGCCCTCAGTCACTCTGACAATGGATGCTTCAAATATAGGGTGTGGGGGCTACATTTCTGGGGGACTCTCCACCCAAGGGCGCTGGTCCCGGATGGACACTCCCCTTCACATTTGGTCCATCAGTCTAGCTTGCATAACCTTCCTAGACAGGATACGGGGAAAGTCACTCCAAATCCTCACAGACAATATGACAGCAGTGTTCTACATGAACTGTTGGGGGGGGGGGTGCACTCCCTACCACTTTGCGAGGAGGTGTGCAAACTTTGGGTGTTAGCGATATGCCACAACTTCATTCCAGAGGCCTCCCACCTACCAGGGGTGGACAACGGGTTAGCGGACTTGCTGAGCAGTTGGCCACTAGTGAACCATGAACGGTCTCTCCACGACAGGGTGTTCCTCCTCCTGGTAGACAAATGGGGTTCCCTACAGGTAGATCTGTTTACGACACAACAGAATCACAAGTGTCTCCAGTTCTGTTCCCTCAGGGTCCAGGACGAAGGGTCCCTCACCGATGCCTTCCTCATCGACTCGTCGGCAGCCCTGATGTATGCCTTCCCACCAATTCCCTTGATACAGAGGGTCCTTTTGAAGATTGACAGGGATGAAGCAAATTTAATACTAATAGCTCTGGACTGACTCAGACAGCACTGGTTTCTGCTCTTGCAGGACATGTCCATAGAAACCCCACTCCACCTCCCACAGTGGGCGGACCTCCTGACTCAGCACTTGGGGCGTCTCCAGCACCCAGACCTGGGCCACCTACACCTAATTGCCTGGATGCTCTCTGGCTCAGTGAGCAGGAGAGGCTCTGCTCAGACAGGGTTAAGAAAGTCCTGGTTGGTAGCAGAAGATCATCCACCAGGTCCACGTAGACAGCCAAGTGGAGGTGATTCTCAACTTGGGCAGGAGTCAAGGGTGTAGACCCCATATCAGCACCGATACCCTTGATCCTTTACAACCTGCTAGACCTCAGAGAAAAAGGCCTCTCTCCTTCCTCATTGAGAGTTCACTTCGTGGCAATCTCAGCCCTCCATAAGACAGTAGATGGGAAGACAGTTTTCTCCCATCCCACCTCCGTGAGTTTCCTGAAGGGGGTGGAAAGACATTTTCCTCAACCCCATAAGCCCACCCTGCCATGGAACTTGAATGTCATCCTCAGGCCATTGACCGAGCTGCCCTATGAACCTTTGCACTCAGCCACCCTGCTGGTTCTGTCCTGGAAGGTGGACTTTTTAGTAGCAATCACCTCTGCTAGAAGGGTTTCAGAGCTGAAAGCCCTCTCCTTGGAACCCCCATACACAAGGTTCTACCCGAACAAAGTGCTTTTGTGTCACCACCCGGCCTTCCTTTCTAAGGTGGCCACTCCCTTCCACCTTAACCGGGAAATGTGCTTGCCAGTTCTTTACCCAGATCCCCAGGTTACACAGAACCAGAGGAGGCAGCACACACTGGATGTAAGGAGAGCACTCTTGATTTATACTGAGCACACTCAACTGTTCTGCAAGATCCCCCAACTGTTTGTGGTAGTCACTGAACATAAGGGCTGTATTCACACACAGATGCTTATTTTGAAACAAGTTGTGTCGAAATAACTTGTTTCGAAATAACGCCTAATTTCGAAATAACTTATTTTGAATTAACAAATAGTTATTTTGAAATAAGGAAAAAGGCGGGAAACAAAATAGCAGGTTCACACTGTGAACCTGCTATTTCACTTCCTCAGGGGGCTGCGGGCACTGGTGGGGTTCAGCGCAGCACCAGCTGGGCAGCACTAAACCCCACGGGTGCCTGCAGCTCCCCTTTGCAGGCACCGGCAGGGAGCAGCGCTGGGCAGCGCTGAACCCCATGGGTGCCTGCAGCCCCCCTTTGAAGGCGCTGGCCAGGGGACACCCCTCAGCACCCTGGCCAGGGTGCTGGGTGTTCCCTGGCCAGGGTGCTGAGGGGGCAGCCCTTTACCTGTTGTTTCGGAACACCTTGTTCCGAAACAACATGTTCACATGAGTTGTTTCGAAACAAGGGTTTCGAAACAAGGTTGTTTTGCCCCCAAATGGGGTTTAACTTGTTTCAAAACAACGCCCTTGTTTCGAAACAATGGGTTCCTGTTGTTTTGAAACAACGGTGCGTCGTGTGAACATGTTTTTTTTTGTTTCAAAACAACGATGTTGTTCCAAAACAAAAGTGCTGTGTGAATGCAGCCAAGAGGTCTACCAGTATCCTCACAGTATATTTCTAACTGGATTGTGAATTGTATTAAAGACTGCTACAGAAGGTCAAACAGGCCCCTTCCTGGAACTGTTAGAGCCCACTCTACTAGGGCTCAAGCATCCTCTATGGCCTTCCTCACTAAACTCCCAATCCAAGAGATCTGCAGGGCTGCTACATGGTTGTTGATACACACCTTCATGACACACTACCCTATTGCCCAACAGGCTAGAGATGCCACTCTGGGCTGAGCTGTACTCAGTGTGGGTAGACTGTAACTCCTCCCACCATCCAAAGGTACAGCTAGCAGTCACCTGTAATTGAATGATGTGAGCAGCGCTCGAAGGAGAATGGTGGGTTACTTACCAGTAACCGTCCTTCTTCGAGATGGGCTGCTCACATACATTCAGGCCCCTCTGACCATTCCTGCTAATGAAGTTGGTGAAGGTACATGGGACTGGGAGGGTCAGGGTCACAGTCACCTATGTAGGCTTGGTCGCAGCAAAAAGAGGGCGTTGGCCGCATGCCCTGACCTGACAGGCTAAGGCTGAAGACGTTCCGAGATACTGTGTGCTGCAGCATATAGACGCCTATAACTCAATGTATGTGAGCAGCCCATCTCAAAGAAGGATGGTTAAAGGTAAGTAACCCACCATTCTACTAGTTCAGTTCTACTTATGCTTCCTAAGGTAATGCAAACAATACAGCTGAGGTTTTCCAAAGTTGTTGAGATGATTTCTAGCTTGCTAGTTATCTTAGTTACATACATGGCTTCCATCATTTGAATATCTCAGTCCTGAAGGCATTTATACTCACAACATATGTCTGAACTGGGGGAGTGCTATTATTCCTCTTTCACAAAGAGAAACTGAGGTACAGAGTGACTGAGTCCCACATCTCTAAAGCTGTTTATGTGCCTATGGATCGAAATAGGTGCTTAGTGGGATTTTTTAAAATGCATAAGTGATTTTGGTACTTAATACCCATTGAAGCCTTTGGGAATTAAACTCCTACACTGCATTAGTACTTCTGAAGATAGGCACCTATCTGTATCCTTAATTGTAAAACTATCTTTGTAATTGTGGCCCTAAGTGACTTGTTCACAGCCTTAAAATCTATGGGAAAGCAATTAATCCTGTGTTCCCGTGACATACACTAATGTTCTAAGCAATGGACCATGCTTTCTCACAGCAGAGATGGCCAAGCTTCCTTGACACAGTCTGAATTTCGGTGTCTTTATCAAAGTCAGTTGCCCAGCACCTTTTGGTAATGCATTACACTCACAAAATTTACCTTGCAATGTGCCTGTTCAGATTTGGTTGTTTTTTTGCGAGGTGGGTGGGGGATTCTTAAAAATGAATGGTTTCCATTTAGTTTCAGTTATTACAGATTATTCTTTATGTCTTTCTTTTTTTTTTTTTCATTTTAATTTTGTTCAGAAATGTAATTTTGGGATCTATCTGTGCTTTCATGTTTTCTTCTTTGTATGTAGCACAAAGGAGCGAAAACAAAGGAAAAACAAACATGGGAGAAATCAATTGAAGAAACAGCCATTTTCCTTCAATTGGTCACATTTTCCACTTTAAAAGTTAAAAAAAATAATGCAATGTCTCAATAGAGAAGAAAAGGACTTAAAAGTAGAAAGCTAAAACAAAATGGGAATTGGGGATTGGACTGGATGACCTCCTAAGGTCTCTTGCCACTCAAATAATGAATCTATGAATTTTCTCACTATTTTTAAGTAAAACAGAAATATAAAAATTTCCCAATTTTTTAAATTTTGTTTTGGCTCTTTTTTGCTTTGAACTTGAAAAGGAAAATGTAAGTCAGGGCTCCCAGGACCACCAGGTAGGCTGCCTCTGTACGGTTCTTGATCACCTCACCTATCGGGTGAGGCAATCATTGCACCTCACTGTTTCTGGCTTGGGAGCTGGGCAGGCAGTTAAGGACGTTAGTCTATGACACCGTCCCTGGCCCAGTAGCTGGGCAGGCAGTTACTTATGACAGCGTATATTGTAGTCTCTAATAGTTAATGACAAGGAGGGTAGGAACAACAACTGGATTACTAAGGGTCAGTAGGAGAAGCCTCCGACAATCACTCAGAAGCGTGGAGGTGGGAGGTCACGGACCGACCCAACTCTACTTTGTCCCAGTCCAGGCTCCGATGCTGGGTTTTATTAGGGTCCTGTCCGCAACACGCAGATTTATTCCTGGGCCCTGCCTTGGCTGCGCTGAGGCACGGAGGCCCTGGCTTACCCCTGGCCCCAGTGACCTGCAGTACCTCAACCTTCTTGGCTTCCTCTGGGTAGTGGGCAAGAGGTAACTTCCTACTTTCCTCATCCTCCTCCTCAGTGTGTTGCCAGGCTAACAAGGCAGGTAGGTCCTCTGTTGAGGGCAGCTCATCCAAGTCAGGCCCAGCCTCCTTGGGGCGGTCCTCACCAGCCAAGAGAAGTTCATCTAAGTCGCAGGAGATAGAGGGTTCAACCAGGACAGCCGGGTTCTCTGGTGGTGGTGGTGGCAGCAGAGGGAGCTCCAGGAACTCTGCTGGGGTGGTGCCCTGAGGCGGCGCCTCTCACCCTTCCCTGGCCAGTAGGTCCAGGTGGTTGTCTGGTACCCAATGGGCTTTTATGTTCTCCGCTGCCCAGGTCTTCAGCTGGGCTTGTGGAGAAAGCAGAGGGAGCTCTTTCTCCTTTGGCTGCCAAGCCCTGACTGAGCTCCAAGGACTGCCTTTAATACTCCCTGCCCCCCAGCTCTGCCCACTTAGGGGTGAGGCAAACCTGGCTGCCTGTCTTTGAGGGAGGCTATCTTGCCTCCTTATATGAGGGCGGCCATTTTGCCTCCTTATATAACAGAGCCTCTCTTACTTTCTTAGGGTATGTCCACACGAGTCTTTTATTTTGAAACAACACTGGTTGTTTCGAAATAAAAAACTGAATGTCCACATGACATTTTCTTATTTTGAAATGACAGGCTCTGTTATTTCAAAATAAGAACCACCATTTCGAAACAGCTGTTATTTTGAAATAGTTATTTCGAAATAACGCTATTTGGACATGTTGTTTCAAAACAACACCATTGTTTTGAAACAACTGTTTCAAAACAACATGTCCAAATGGCCTTATTTCGAAATAACCATTTTGAAATAACAGCTGTTTCAAAAGCAGACTTTCTCCTAATTCAAATTAACATTGTCTTAATTGGAATTAACTTATTTCGAAATAAGGACTTTATTTCGATATACCTCATTTTGAAATAACTTATTTCAAAATAATGATGCATGTGTGGACATAGTACAGAAAAAAAGAAAAAAGGCAAAATGTCATAGGAAACTGCATTACTAATCTTGCTAAAAACCCATTTTAGTCCTAGTTTTCCCATGACCCCCTCTTATCCCCTCCCAGAAAGTCTTACCCCTTGAGGGAGGGCATATCATCTTCTCCCAATAGAACTTGCATCCCCTCATCTCCTCATTGGCCCAGCTCTTTCACCCTCCCTGCTTGTGAATCTTGGTGCTGACCATCCTGCTTCCCAGTCCACGGCACTTAGATAGTCCTGCACCCTACTCACAACAATCCCCAGCCAGAAGAAGGCACTCACAGTTCAGTTCCCCCAAGACGTAAGACAGTTGGAACTGGAACTGTGGCAACAAGAGCTGGAACTGAAAGCACACACCCAACAATATGACAAAAAGTGCCAGTGTCAATTCAATCTGGAACAGAAACAGCAGGAGATGGCAGAGAGTGTGAAAGAGACACAGCACAAGCTGGAACTGGCTAGGCTTAGGGGTTAGTAGAGATCTCCGGAGCACAGCGGGAGCAGAGTCCGAGAGTTCTTTCGTGCTGGATACTTGGGCACTAAGCTGATGGGCCCCTTTGAGGAAGTAGGGGACATAGACACCTACCTCTACATCACCATCTTCAAGAAAACCTGTAGTATACATTAGGGGTACCTGCAGACTAGCTGCAGTATCTGACCCCCTTCCGGGTCCAAACATGATGGAGGTACTCAGCCAGATGGAGTGAGTGGAGACCGGAGACTATGAGCAGTTCAAACAAGCTCTGCTGCTAAAGTTTCAGCTGACTCCTGAGGTGTACAGGGAGAAACTACGAACTGTGTGGGGTGGGGGGAGGATGCCCTATGTGAAAAGTGGCACATGATAAAGGAGTACCTCTGGAAATGGACTGCCGTGGCTGGGAACATCACCAAGGAGGAAGTAGGGGAACTGCTGGGTTTGGAACAGTTATACAGTATCTGCACCCCCAACCTGAGACTGTTGCTGATGGAAAGGAAACCCAAGGATGTGTAGAGTGCCAGCAAGCTGGCTGATGAGTTTGTGGCCAGCCCATTGGGGTATAAGCTAAGATATATGTGTCTTCAGTCAGACCTGGGAAGAACAAGTATCCCAGGGAAAAAGGGTGCTGGATTGACTGAGAGAGGCAGGGCTGACAGTAAAAGCAGAGAAATGTAAGGTGGGGATGGCTGATGTCACTTACATAGGCCATAAGGTAGGAAGTGGATACCTGAAGACTGATCTGGCTAAGGTGGAAGCGATCAGAGACTGGCCTGTTCACCTGACCAAGAAACAGGTCCAGGCCTTTATCAGTATGGTGAGATACTACCAAAGGTTTGTGTCCCACTTCAGCACTATAGCTGCTCCCATCACTGAGCTATGTAAGAAGGGAAGACCAGACAAGATGGTCTAGGCTGAGTCATGCCAGCAGACCTTTTGTACCCTAAAAAAGGCTTTGATCCAAGACTCAATCTTGGTGAACCCAGACTTCACAGAGTTCACTGATGCCTCAGCCACTGGCCTGGGATTGGTTCTGATGCAGACCAATGCCAAAGGAGAAAGACATCCAACTGTGTATCTGAGTAGAAAGTTGTCATGCTGGGAGCAGAACTATACAGTCATAGAGAAGAAGTGCTTGGCCATGATCTGGGTTCTTAGGAAACTGCAGCCCTATCTATTCAGTCACCACTTCACAGTGTACGCAGACTACTCTCCTTTGACTTGGATATACCAGATGAAGGAAGCTAATGCTAAAATCATGAGGTGGGGTTGAGATATGGAGGTGATCCTTGTTAGCCGTGGCTTTTTAGTTTGAACTAGCCACGCTGACTAGTTGGATCAAACTTTTTAGTTCAAACTAGTCTGCACAGCTAGTTCAAACTAATGTCTTAGTTTGAACTTTTTTAGTTCAAACTGAGCCATTAGTCTGGACTTACATTGCACTAGTTTGAACTTATGGTTCAAACTAAGTGCTTAGTTCAGCCTAATCATTCAAACTTTTTTAGTTTGGACTAAAACTTGCTTAGTTCAAACTAAGAAATGTCTGAGTTTGAACTAGGCAAAGCGAAGTGTAGACCTGGACTAAATTACTCTGGACTAAGCCTACTTAGTCCGGACTAGTTGGCTATAAGACCTGTTTCCGCAGACTTGGTAGACAAGACACACAAGGCTTCCTTCTGTATATGGACCTCTTCTCTTTTGTGATCCCCTTCTCTTATGGATCATTCAGGCAGACCCAGGCAGGGGATATTATTCATCACATTTTCTTATGCTGATCCAAGGGAGAAAGGTATTGCTACACATGTGATTAAGTAAAATGAGTCTGGAATCAGCTTTAATTCAAACTGGTATAAATAAGGGGGAATTCTGCTAACTTTGAATGGAATCAGGACCAGAGTGTTCTTTCATTTACAACCTTGTAAATTCAGGTCACCCCACAGCAGATTATGAAGTCATAGGAAGATTATTGTCTCTGTGAACACAGAGTAAATTTGGAATCAATCCAACAATTGCACTAGAATTAACATCAGATTCAGATCTCCGCCATTTGGGTGCAAATCCATGGTCACCTCCTGTGACTATAGTGGATTCTCTTCTGGCTTCTGGTCTTATATACCAGGCAGTAAATCTGGGGTGAATCCATTGAAGCCTTCAAGTCAGGGCCACATTATGATCACTATTACCTAGCTTCATTCTGAAATTATTCAGCTGAATACCTTATTGTTTTTATTTACTGTTTGCTTCATAGTAGAACCTGGGACCAGCAGCCAAGGTATGGGCTTAATTTGAACATGTATGGTACATACCTGTTGTAAAACTCATTTCCTGCCCAGATCTTAGAATCCAGATTAGAGCTAAAAGAAGAAAGTATCATCATGCCATGGGATACTGAGGCACAGGAAGAACAAAGAACTTGCCCGAGCTGAAACAGGAGTCTGCAGCAAAGCAGGGAACTGAATTCAGATCTCCTGCCTCTCTATGTTCTCTACTGGACTAGACTAACACGGCTATCCCTTTAGAAATTTACTAAAGAACCAAACCATCCTCTCTTACTGAATATTTCTCCAGGATACATTCAGAGTCACTTCACTGAACACATCATTGTAATTGCAGGTCTTTTGCCTGAGGGCACAAGAATATCACTTCCCTAAAACAAGATACCTACCTTGACAGACGGCATCTTCCATTGACCTACTGGCATCTACACTGTGGGTCATGCTACTATAGCTACGGCACACAGGAGTGATGTAATTTTTCTTGATGTAACTTTTCAATATAGACTAGGGCTTAATGAATGGTTTTCGGAAAAGCCTTTTACATCTCTATGCCTCTGTTTCCCCTTCTACCTTTTGTCTTCTCCCTTGTCTCTTTGGGCTATGGGCTCTTTGAGGCAAGAAATCTCATTGTTTGGATGTCTATAGATTAGTAGAATGGATCTCTGGTCCCAGTTAGCTCCTCAAAGCTCTGTTATAATACAAGTGATATTAATTATGTTGATCACTTAGAGTTCCGTGCTTAATGTGTTCTTTGACTGTCTTTTTAATGGAGAGAAAAAAACTCAATAAATGACAAGACAAACTACATATTCATTGATTTCACATGGGACTCTGAATATGTATAAAGCCCTTCAAAATACATGGTGGCTTCTTTTAGAAGGCAACCATTGATTTGTAGCTCTTTTCAGGGCTTCCTTGACCTCATTGTTCCTCAAGCTGTAGATGAGGGGGTTGATTGCAGGAGTCAGGACAGTGTAAAAGAGAGGGAATATTTTGTTTAGCTCTCTCCAAGTGTCAACAGTTGGTGTCAGATACACAATGATCAGTGTCCCGTAGAAGATGGTCACTACGATGAGGTGAGAGGAGCAGGTGGAGAAAGCCTTTTTCCTCCCAGTAGCAGAGTTGATTCTGAGGATGCTGCTGATGATACAAACATATGAGGTCACAGTTAGCAGAAATGGGGGCAATGACCCTATGGACACCAGCACAAAGGTCACCAATCTGACCTGGTGTGTATCAGTGCAGGAGAGTTTTAATATAGCCATGAGGTCACAGAAGAAATTATCAATGTCATTGGGGCCACAGAATGTTAAGGTTAACACTAAAAGTACTGTTATAGTGAGAGCTAGAAAACCAGTTAGGCAAGACACACATACTAAAGTGGCACAGACCTTGAAGTTCATTAGAGTCGAATAATGCAGTGGGTTACATATTGCTAAATACCGGTCATAGGACATGACTGACAGGAGGATACATTCATTATAGCCTAGGGAACCACAGACATAAAACTGAAGGAAACAGCCAGTGAATGAAACCCTCCTGTCTCCAGTCATGAAACTGGCCAGCAACCTGGGCAAGACAGTAGAGGTGTAGCAGATCTCCAAGCAGGACAAGTTCCCAAGGAAGAAGTACATAGGGGTGTGAAGGTGCTGATCGCCAACAACTAGCATGATGATGAGGATGTTCCCAGCCACAGTTACAACGTAGATCACTAGAAACAGCAGGAAGAGAAGAAGTCGCAGTTCAGGAATATTCCCAAATCCCACGAGAATGAATTCAGTGATGGCTGTTTGATTGCCCCACTTGGTGTCTTCCACGGGATGTATCTACAGAAAATAACTCACAATAGTAAATTTGAGAAGTAGAAATGTGAAGAATCACCATTGAACGTGGGTGTGTTTCACAGGTTGCTCTTGGATTGATACGAGGACAGACACTGTTCAACACTTCTATTAAAGAAGGCAAGTAATATAAAATCAGCACTGATAATGTGTAGACATGATAAAGATAGGCAAAGTGGCAAATAAAGGTGAGGATAAAACAGTCAGACAATGATCTGAGTCTTTTATTGTATGTCTACTTCAACAGCAACTTTGTTGGTGTTGATAGATCAATTCAGCGAGATTAACTAAACAGTTGTGGAGACCCACTCTGCCAATCTGAGAGTCAATGTCATTAATCCAGCGCTGAAAAAGAGTAATGCTATATTGAAGGGAGGTCATTTCTTGGTGAAGTATAGTGGAGATGCCCCAGTAGGCAGAAGTAAGGAAGTCAAAGGGAAAGACTAGGAACAAATAGCAAGTATGAAAGTGTTCTTTTCTAGTGCATAAAAGCAAGAAGAATCAATGGCTGGAAGATGAGGATAGAGAAATCCAGATTAGAAACCAGGCACACCTTTCTTAGATTGATTAATCAGTGGAGCAGACTACTAAGAAAGAGGGACATTCTTTGTCTTTTGATGTCTTCAAACCAAGACTGAATGCCTCTCTGGAAGGCTCTTTAGTTAGTGTATTAGGCTTGACAATACGGTATCTGGGTGAGTGTCCTGGGATACACAGATTGGACTAGCTGATTTAAACATCTATGGAACTCCACTGCAGTCAGGTATAACTAATTCTCTTCTCACTCACACAAGTGTATATCTGGAATAACTGTACTGGAATCTAATGGGCTGATTCATCTCCATATTCATTACTCTAGATTTTAGTGCCAAAAAGGACCATTGTGCTTATTTAGTCTGACTTTCTGGATAGTAGATCTCAGAGAATTCCTCCAAAATAATTCTTTTATGAAATTGATCATGGCTTTTAGCGAGGAAACAAATCCATTCTTGAGTTTAATAAAGTCAGCAAAGGAGAAGACTCCTAAACCCTGTATAAACTGTTTCTGTGGTTAATTATTTTCACTCTTAAAATATACTCATTTCTTGTCTGAAAATGTCCAGCTTCAGTTTTGAACCACTGGATCATACTAGAACTTTATCTCCTAACCTGAAGAGTTCATTCTCAAGCATTTCTTCCTCACAAAGGTATTTATAAAGTCACACCTTAACCTTTTAGCTGTTAGGATAGTGTTCCTTAAGTCCCTCATTACACCTGATTTTTTTTTCAACTATTTAATCATTCTTCTCCCCTTTTTTGATCCCTCTCTAATTTAACAACATCCTTCCTGAGCTGTGAACACCAGGACTGGACATACTATTCCAGCTGCCTAACACAGAAATAAAACACCTTGCTACTTCTACTCAGAATTATCTTGTTTTTGAACTTCAAGTTTGCAGTGACATTTTTTTCTGTTGATTATCCACCATGACCCCCCCATTCTTTTTCAGAGTCACTGCTTCCCATGATAAAATCTTAAGCAAACCTGTAACTTAGGTGACTGCCATAATCAGTCAGATGGCTTTTGTGGGGTGGGGAGGTGTCTGGGTCTCCTTCTATTTGATTTAGACTGGAAGTTTCATAATAAAGCTATTCAATTACCTGATGAAAGTAGATGAAAACACTGGGTTTTAACTAATCAGTATTTTCTTACCAATAAAAGTGTTTGTCCAGAAATCCCAATAAACTGTATTTCTAAACACTATCAGAAAAGTGTTGATTTCTCTCTTAGTTTTCTGCAGACGTTTGTCTCGGACTTTCCAAATTGGAGAAGAAAAAAGTGAAAACATTCATATTTCTATGAGTGTGAAAAAAATGGTAATAGGAGCTGCTAGAATTTTGGGGCAGAAAAGAGTTAAAAGAAAAATTACCCTTTTCATATAAAAATCACATTTGATTTCTGTTAATGAATGTTTATTGTAAGAAAATGTTCATTTCTTAGGTTTCTTTTCTCTCTTCTTCATTTTTTTGCAGCCGTGTTAGTCTATTTCAGTAAAACAAAGAAGGAGTCCTCTGGCACTTAAAGGCTAACAGATTTATTTATTGTAACCTTACGTTCCCCCATCTTCGAATCATTTGACAAAGTGGGATTTTCTCCCATGAAAGCTCATGCAATAACCAAATTTGTTAGTATTTAAGTGCCACAAGACTCCTTGTTTGTTCTTCCATTATAGCACTAGGAAAAAGTTAAAGCAGAAAAATGTGGGGAAAAAAGGAGCATAAAAAACTCTTATTTTGTTAGAAATTATTTCAGATGAATGAAAATTTGCTTCCTTTTAAAAACTGTAGAGTAAAATTTAGTTCAAGACTTTCTGAAATTTTATTATGAAAAGTGTTTCATCCCACTGCAATACAAATATAGGAACTGGTGAATTGATTTAAATCAGTGACTAATTTACTAGATTAGCTGATTAGCTAGATTCCTTAAGGGAGTGCTAAAATAGCTAACCCTTTCCTTATTTATGACCCACTCATGCCTGGGTAGTCCCCCCCAAAATGCCAAAGTTAGCAAAAAAACAAGGAGTTGTGTGGCACTTTAAGACTAACAGATTTATTTTTTGCATGAGCTTTCGTGGGAGAAGATCCCACTTCCTCAGATGCTTCGAAGCTGGGTGAACTTACAGAAAGGAATGAAACTAAATGCAAGGGCGTGTAAAACATAGGATCAGGTCATAAAGTAACAGCAAATCAGAGCAGTTTACAGGCTCCAACCATGGGAAGCCTGAAGTCAAATTACCCTTTGTAATGGGAAAAGAATCCATAGTCTCGATTCAGTCCTGCTTTCACAGAATTTAGCTTGCATATTAATTTCGAGTTCAGCTGTTTCTCTTTGAAGTCTTGATGTCCCAGGTACAGCTCTAACGACAGTCGTTAACAGTTCCATCATCGAGTGATTAGGAAGATGGAAGTGCTCAACAAGTGGTTTCTCTGGTCTTTGATTTCTGATATCAGCTCTGTGCTCATTCAGTCTCTTACGGAGCGATTGTTCTGTTTGTCCAATATATAAGGTGTAGGGGCATTTCTTGCACATGATGGCATAGACCACATTAGTAGATGAGCAGGTAAATGAGCCTTTGATGGAGCAGCAGGCTTGATTAGGACGTATGATGGTGTCTGTCGTGTAGATATGTGGGCAGACTTGGCAGCATGTTTTTTTTGCAGGGGTATGTGCCTGCTTCAATGTTCCTGTTGTTAGATCTGTAGTTGCTGGTGAGTATCTGTTTAAGATTAGGGGGCTGTCTATAAGCACGGAGTGGTCTGTCTCCTAATGCGTGAGAGAGAGAGGGATCATCTTTTAGAATAGGCTGTAGGTCCTTAATGATCTTTTGCAGAGGTCTGACTTGAGGATTGTATGTGGTGACTAGTGGTGTTCTGTTGTTTTCTTTCTTGGGTCTCTCCTGTAGTAGATGACTTCGGGGAACCCGTCTAGCTCTGTCAATTTGTTTTCTTACTTCCCCAGGTGGGTACTGTAGTTTCAAGAATGCTTGATAGAGATCCTCAAGATGTCTGTCCTGTCTGAGGGATCAGAGCAGATGCGGTTATATCTTAGGGCTTGGCTGTAGACAATGGATCGTGTGGTGTGTTTAGGATGGAAGCTTGAAGGATGTAGGTAACTATACTGATCAGTAGGTTTTCGGTATAGGGTGGTGGTGATGATGCTCTTGAAGATTTTCACAGAGATTTCAATA
>ML682106.1:1526239-1567016 GCA_007922195.1 Podocnemis expansa
ATTATTATTATTATTATTATTATTATTATTATTATTATTATTATTATATAGCTTTTAACAACAGTAACCTTTTTAACATAGGTTATATTCATTCTTGGCATCATCAGATAATCAATTACAAGCAGTAACACCACACACTGGTACATCAAATTGGTACAAGTGTGCAATTTCAATCATTATGTCATACAAAGTCTGCAGCACAGAGACTTAATCATTTTGGCACTTTGTTTAATATCCTTTTTTGAATTTTTGGAGACCATTAGCTTCTCTTTTACCACAATATTTTTTGTAGCATAGTATTTTAGTTTAATTGTATCTTTGGGGCTTTGGTATTTCAAAGTTAATCTGTGCCTTTCATTTGCAAGATTCAGCCCCCCCCCCAGACTTTTGAAAGCTGGGTTCTCTCGTTTAACAGAATCCATTGGTTAGCTAGGTGTGCTCCCTTTGCTACCGGTTTTGGGCAAATCTTTGCCTATCCAGTACTAACTCAAGAAAATCACATCATTCCACATACTAACTTGTTTACCCCTGTTCCAGTCTTCAACTGTTAGCAATTTCACGGCTGGGCTTTATTTTAAAGTGACACCAGCTATATTTACTGAAAATCTACCTTGACCCTTTTCAGCAAGGAGCTGCTCTAAAGAAATTCTTAGAGCTACAACAGAGTCTGTCTGGGTTTCAGCTAAGTCCGGGCCCAACTTTGGGACAACTGATTAACCAGAAATCAGTCCAAGCTGAGAGGTACTTTATATCTGCTTTCTCAGGCAAAATACTGGTGACAGTTTCTTCCTCAGAAGATAAACCATTTTTCTGAATGGATAAGCCACTATTTTCCATAATCCCCATTTTCAATAATCCTCTACTGCTTAGAGTCTCTCTCTCTCTCAGACACACACACACACACACACACACACGCACACACCCCTTTGCTAGTTTCTCTGTCAGTCACAGGTGACACAGAAGCTTCACATTTCTGTACTGTCTGGGACTGGGTTATGACATTAACCTGATTGCAGTCATATACCATATCACTATTAGATTTGCTAACATTGTTACAAATTGGACAGTTGCTCTCCCAGTCTTTGCCACTGAGAGAACTTTCAGTAGTGTACATTTTGTTCTGTTTTTTAATTACATAGATGGTAAATTTAAGCCTGGGAATTCTTGCCTCAGATTCCATTTTCAGCCTTCTGCTTTCCTGGGCCCTCTCCTCAGCTTCTCTTCCCATGTCAGGTATCTTTCCTTTTCCTGCAATCAGAGTTCTGCCGTTCATCTCTCATGCTGAAAACACAGCACTTGCAGTTTGCAGTTAGATTGCTTCACATGATTGTGGATGACTCTTTGGACCTAACTTTCACTTCAACATTCAGTGTCAAATCTTAAAATTGAGAATAGATTGTGATTCTGGTCCAAACACCAAACAATATTATTCTGTGGATTCTATTAAGACAACGCCCCTGCAACTCTATTGTGAGTATGGTAGCCCACCTGAATAAGCCATGGTCAGGGCAGGCTGTGAAAGAAAGATCAGATTCTCTCAAACTGATGGTTAACCCTGTGGTTCACTTGTATTCTCAGAAACAAAATAGACCAGAGCTGTCTAAGCAAGTCACCTGTCTTTGCAGACTTTACTGAGCCATTGATTATCGCATGTCTAAAGTGTCCACAGGAAGGTTCATCAGGTTGGAATGAATTCCTTTTATGGCACTTGGTGAAAGCTAAGTCTCATTTGATGGGCTATCCTTTTGGCATTATTCAGAGTATCAGAGATTCATAGAAAATGAGAGTTGGAAGGAACCTCAGGATGTCATCTAGTCCAACCCTTTGCTAAAAGAATGACCATCCCCAACTAAGTCATCCCAGCCAGGGCTTTTGTCAAGCCACACCTTAAAAATCTCTAAAGATGGAGATTCCCCCATGTGCCTTAGTGACCCATTCCAGTGCTTCACTGCCCTCTTATAGTAAAAGCCTCTAACCTCCTGGAAGGGGAGGGGAGGGGGCAGATTAGCCAATCTGGATAAAAACAGTTACTCTGTGAGCAAACACATTTGAAAACCAGATGGAACTTCATATCTATAACTTCAGATACATAGTTATGTGCTATGATCATATTGAGTAAATTACACTCTTTCCAACGTTTCCTGACGTGTCATATCTCATACAAGATATTGCCATTTTGCAGTAATGGTCTTAAAGAACATTATAACTGATCACCCCAATGGAGACATTGTCATAATAATGAAACATATTAAAGAAAGAAGCCATGGCCGTGGAGCAATAAGGGAAATACTGCACTGACATAGGACAATAAATTGAAATGATCTTGGCCATGTCTAAATTGGGAGGGCTAATATTCTTTGCCAGTAAAGCACTTGTAGTGTGGATGCATTTTCTTCCAGAAAACTGCACCTTCACTGAACTAGTTAATTCTAGTCTCACTGAGCTAAATAAGCTCTACAGTCAAAAGTGTCATCTATAGATGTTCAGAAATGTTGGCTTTACCTTGATCTCCATTTTGTAATCAGCTACACAGGGTGAGCTGGTCTCTTCTCTTTATCTTCCATTGAGTGAGCTGCTGTTTATATTCTCCCTTTTGGATCCACTAACTTAGAGGATTGCCAAATGTTTCTTAGCACCAAGATACTGGCAGTTAGAGGAGGCATCACAGACACTTTCTGTGCTCCTTCCTGCACATCACTTGCTGCTGCTGTTAACATACTTTGAATGAACAGACCAGGGGGAATTTGTCAAATGTTTGTTTTACAAACTTCATAAACAAGTTTGTTATGGAGAATCAACTGCCTGCGCTCAGAGGAAATCCCTTATTTAACCTGACCCATGAGACATGGGGTGTAGCTGGGGTCACACTTTAACAAACCAGTTTAAATGTATGTTTATTGACCCACTACTCTAAAACAACTGATGTTAAGGAAGAAAGAATTGGGCTCAGATATTTAAAAAAGCCAAGGATGAATCTGGTTAGGAAATGAATGCCCCCCCCCCACTCCCTCACCCACCTGATGTATATTCTTTGTCAATTAATACTTATTTTCCTTTTCAAAAAAAATTCTTATTTTTGATTTTTTGTTTTGTTTTGGTAGTTGACAATTAAATGTGGAACTTTTTCAGTTTTAAAGTCACAGTTTTAAATACTGTGTGTTTTTGAAGACAAGGGTTTTAAAAGACAACTGATTGATTGATTGATTGATTGATTAATTGATATAAAATATCTTTGATTTGTTTTGTTTGTTTTTCCCCCATCTAAAAAGAATTCTTGATTATAAATTACAACCAAGATGGAGACTTTGGACCAAAGAGCCTGTTCAAAATCATTCTCTATCTCTGTTGTGACCAGTTAGAAATTATTAGCCTTTTTCTACTGTGGTATCAAGTTATGTCACAAAACAGATGGGGAGACATAATCCTAGAGAGGCTGTGGAAGAAATGAAAGCAGAAGAGATGTTCTTGGGTTTGAAAAAGAATAGAGGGAATATAGAAGAGAGAGAGGTAAAGGGGAGACAGGAAATAGGAATGAGTATGAGGGGGTGGAAGATAGGAGGTGAACAGTTTTGGGCCCCTCACTACATAAACATGTAAACAAATGCAAGAAGATCCAGTGGAGGGCAATAAAACTGATAAGGGAGCTGGAGAACATGACTTATGAAGCGAGGCTGTAAGAACTGGGCTTGTGTACCATGATTAGAGGACTTTAATAACTCAGTCATAAGTCAGAGGTTTATTACAGGAGTGAATGAGTGTGGCTCTGTGGCCTGCATTGTGCAGGTCAGGATAGATAAACATAGTGGTCCCTTTTGACCTGAGAGTCTATGAGCCTGTGTGTTCAGCCTGCAGATGAGAAGAATGAGGGTGATTTGATAGCAGCCTTCAACTAGCTGATGGGAAGTCTATGCAAGATGGAGTTATGTTGTTCTCATTGGCTATGTCTACACTAGAGGGCTCAGTTAAGTTGACTTAACAAGGTTGACTTTAAGTTGACTTAACAAAGTTGACTTAAAAGTAAGTTGACTTAACAAAGTCTACTTAAAGGCTACGTCCACACTGGAGGGCTCTGTTAAGTTGACTTTGTTAAGTTGATTTAACAAAGCCTATAGTGCAGACAACCCTATCTACAATGTGTTAAGTTGACTTTAATGGTTAGGTTGACTTTAAGGGCTGGAGTTATTAAGTCAGCTTAAGCAAGTGCTTAAGCTGACTTAACAAAAGTCCAATGTGGACATGTCTTTCCTTAAGTTGACTTAAGGGAGGTTAAGTCAACTTAAGGCTCCAGTGTAGATGTACCCAAAGATGGCAGATAAATGAATGAGTGATGATCTCAGGTTGCAGTGGTGGAGATCTAGATTGTATATTAGGATAAAGATTTTTCACTAGCAGGAAGGTGAAGCACTGGAATGGTTTACCTAGGGACAATATGGAATCACCATCCTTAGAGTTTTTTTAAGACTTGGCTATAAAAAAAAACCCTGGTAGGGATTATTTAGATAAGGTTGGTCCTTCTTTGAACTAGATGACTAGCTGGACTAGGTGACATCTTTAGGTCCCTTTTATCCATAGTCTTCTTTGATTCAATGATTTATTCAGTGTCTCTTCTGCTCTACTGGCTCTCACTGCAAGCATAAAATAGTGGGCTAAATTCTGAAATTACTTGTAGTGTTGCAAATCAGAAATAATTTCCTTTGCTTTGTGATTATTAGTACTGACAAGTTACCACATCAGTACCTCATTTTGCTGGACTCTGTGCAAATGCATGGCAGACCCTGCCCCAAAGGAGTTTTATTAATTATTATTATTAACAATATATAATTACCAAAAAATCTCAGTCATGACAATCACAGCAGAGTGCTAGGTGTTGGGGACACAGAACAAAAATACTGTCTCTGCCTCAAAGAGCTACTGCCTAGGTATAAGAAAAGAGACAAGAGATGGAGACTGACATGGGACATAGTGAATTATGAAAATATTGGTCAGTCTGACTGACAGTGATCTTATGGTATTGATGGCTTAACCACAGTCAAAGTTTTTATAGGTATCATGGCATATAAAAATTTTAAGGAGGGATGTGAAGGAGACCAATGTACCATGTCTGTAGATGTTTGCTGGGTATGGGAGCATCCTGATGGAAAGAATTAAAAAGTTACTAGTGGATTGTGTTGGTAGGCCAATCAGATGTGGATGTTGAGCTCTTGATAGTGACTGAGAGATGAAGGGCCTTGAAAGTGAAGATGAATGTTTGGTGAGAAAGAGTTACTGTAGATTGGCATTGGCCCAAATGTATAGGTAAGTCATGAGTACCTAAAGTGCTAACTGTGTTACAAACCCTTTTGCATGAAAGGAATGGCCAGAGACCAAGCAAATCAGTTTACATAAGCAGCCTGGGAAGGACTTGATTCTTATTGGTAAAAGCCATTAAACAACGGTTTCACTGAACATGTGCAAACTCACCACAAAATCTCTCCAATTATAATCATTGCAATTTAGAGATAGGCAAAATAAGAAAAAAATGCTTCTTGAGGATGTATTTGAATTCAGATTAAAGCTATTTGTTGTGTATATTTTCATGTGATTTTGTGAATGTGAGTTTTAATGCTTATAGAGTTTAACGGTTTTTAATCTTAGCATCTACTGTAAATCAATAATTATTATCTGTCATCCTCCCCAATTTCATAGAATTATAGGCATGTAAAGCTGGTAGGGACCTTGAGATGTTATCCACTCCAAGTACCCTTAGGTCATCCCTAGATTTCAGGACACCGTTGGGAAACCAATTCAAGAGCTTCTCTATCCTTTGATTTAGAATGGTTTCTCTAATAGCTAACCTAAATCTCCCCTGCTGCATTGAAAAGCATCCTGTAACTGAATATTTCGGGGGGGGGGGAGTAATCTCAAACCCTATAATTGTGCAGAGCTGTGAAAACATAAATGGCAAAGGTTGAAAATAATGTTTAAAAATAAACCTTGATTTTTTGGTCACAGTTATATTAAAAAGAGACATAAAAGGTAGGGAAATCACAAAAATGTGGATCCACATCTGATCTGCATCTGCTTAGTAACAGTATCAATCAACTCCACCAACGGAAGAAAAAAGACTTTTTCCACTTTATCATGGTGGCAATCTGCTATGGGACCCTCTTGTATCTGACATCAACAGTTGACAGCAGGAGAGAACTGAACAAAATTTTCTCTCCTTTACATTGTTCTGAGTCACATGATCAACCCCCTCATGTATAACCTGAGGCACAAAGAGGTCAAGGATGTCCTGAGAAAAATTGTATCAGTGGGTGCCTTTCAGAAGAAGTCATCATGTTCATGGTGTGTTTTGGAGGCTGTTATATGCTTAGACAAAACGACTATCTTACAAATCCCTCATGAAGACAATGAAAATGCAGTTTCTCTTGTCATCTATTAAGGTTCTCGTTCATCTGAAGAAAATCATACAATCTGAAATCCTGCATGATTAACACAATTTTTATTATATATGCTACAGGAATGCATATAAGCCTAACCTGGGATCAGGGCCCCATTTTACTAATCACTATACATATAACCACTGAGAGACAGTCCCTTTCCAAAAGAGCTCACAGTCCAAATAGACAAGGAAGACATGGAAGAAACAGAGACGCATTGAAGCCTGATCAACACCAAACTTTTTGGTCAACCTAGCTAAATTGCTGGGGACTATGAAAAATTGCTTGCCATATGTAACATAAATAAGTTGACCTAACCCCCACTGTAGAGCAGCTAGGTCAACAGAAGAGTATTTCCATTAATTTTAGCTACCTTCTCTCAAAGATGTAGATTACCTACATCAATGGGTTGGGCAAAGGAACCTTCAATAGATGGAGGAAGCATCAACAGTAAAGAGCTACAGTGGCACGGCTGCAACATCATACCTGTCCCATTGTAGTGCAGACGTGGCCTAAGGCCTGGTCTACCCAGAAAAAAATATATCAGCATAGTTACAATGGTCAGATATATATAAAATAACTCTAATGGATATAGCTGTGCCAACTTTGCCACCAGTATAGAAACAGCTCGATCAATGAAAGAAGCCTTCTTTGATATAACCAATGTTGTTCAAAAAAAATGGTATTATCCACACAGAGAAAACTCTTCTGTCAATGTAGGTTCTGTTTTCACTGGGGCATATAACAACATAACTACATCAGTATTGTCTCCAGGCAGTAGACACAACATCAGTTAGAGGGGCTAATAAAACCCATTTATCCTGTGATTTATCCACCAGATTACATGGTCTATACTTACATTATACTTGACTGATATCTGGAATTGATGAAGCATTTTTTTCAGTTGACCAATTGTCCATAGGTAAATGTTGCGTTCTAAATGTTCCATAGGAAATTGTTGAGTTTAATAAAATTTTGTAAAAAGAAAATGGAATAGTCAGTCAATGACTATTAGCTAGAGAGAGCAGGGATTGCTAGTTGTCAGAAGTTGGGATTGGCTGATAAGATGGGTCACTTGATGATTACCTGCTCTGTTTGTTCATTCTGAAGCACCTGACATTGGGCCCTTCCAGAAGGAAGGAAAGTGGGATAGATGGACCATTGATCTGAACCGGTATGTCTATTCCTATAAAACAAATAAAAGCAAACAAAAAAAAATCACTATGTTTGAAATAGTCCATCTTCACCTTATTGGAGTGGACCCTTTTGGTTTGAAATAACTTGTTTAGTTTAGAAATATACTTGACATTATATCAAAATGTATAGTAGAATATAATATAAATAGTGTACAATACTATTAAAACAATATAAAATAAAAATCCCAAAATTAAATGCAAAAATAAAATTTATATCAAATCAAAGCAAATTTAAATACTCAAAATTTGAAACAGGATTTTATATTATTTAGCATCAGGGCTGTCTCTACTATGTACCAGAAAGAGAAAAAAAAAAAATCTCTGATCATCATTTGATACTCAGATTGGGTGATAATAACTGACTTATTTCAATTCAGATCTTATTTCCACCAGAAAATTTATTTCTTACCATCTTGTTAAGCCATTGACCTGAATAACAACCTCTTTTAAGGATGTACCAAGAAGTGGACCTCACTTACTCTGCTTTTAGCCTGATTTTCTGTTTTACTACTACACTTTCTTGCTCTTGAATAAGTTGGCCTCCTTGGGCTAACTCATATTGTCTATTGGGCTCATGTCGCTGTGCCTTTGTGAATTACAGGTGAGGACGCCAGATTCAGAACAGACTGCAGTGCAATAGGGTAGAATCACTCCAAACTGGTGGCTAGTCTATTATTGATTATACCAAACCAGTAACAAAAGTGTCTTGTCACATTGGTAAACCAGAAGTCCAAATAGCCCCAGGGTCTTTTATCCCTGCTACAGAGACACTCCAATAACTATATCCTGAGCAACTTCTGTGCCTCTGTTCAGGATCCCATCCTGGATAGACCCACAAGCACCCAATGCATGCAGAGCTGTCAAGAAGAGGAGGGGAGGGTCCAAAGTACTTCTCCAACAATATCTTTTCACCCTCAGTTTCTTCCCAGGCACTACTGGCCAACCCAAACCTCCCAATCCCTCCCCTGCCCATTCTCACTGAATATCATTATCTCCATTGTACAGAGAGGGGAAATTGAGGCAGAAATTGAGGAAAATGACTCACCCAATGTTATGGTGAAGCAGTTATGAGGATTGAGCCCCAGACCAGGATTCCTGCATCCCAGCTGAATCTCTCTACCCATGCACTGTGCTGCAACTAGCAGCTTGACTTTAAATCAACATGATGGCCCATTTTAACTCTACTACTTTCATTAAAGCAGCAAACACCTGCTAATATGGATGCAATTCTCCCAACATGAAGGTGCTTAATCTGATATAGCTATCCTACTATAGGGAGAGACTTGAACTAGACTGGTAGGAGGCACTCTTCTACCAAGGTAACATTTTTCACAATAGAGATACTATCAGTGTAAAGATTCTGGAGAAACACCCACCTCTTAATGACATAGTTAAACCTCTTCTGGATCTAAAGCAGGATTTAGGGCTTGTATATACTTGAAACACTACAGTAGCATTTCCCATCAGTGTAAGTAATCCACTTCCCAGGGAGAAGTAACTAAATTCATTGAGATTTTCATCTATAGAATGGATTTACCTTTGAGTGACATAGTTCAGCAGACCTAATTTTTCTAGTCTAGACCAGGCTTTAGAGTTATCAAAGACTGCCATCTTGGCTGACAAACTGGGGATTGAACTGGGAACCTCTAATTTTTTTAGCTAAACTCACTCACAGGAGGGTGACAATTGCACTTATTGAACTGGAATCAGTTTAATCCATCCAGGTCAACATTTACATTTGGATACACATACATCAGTTTAAAACTGGCTATATAGATTCAGTATGTGCCTGTAGATTTGCAAGTACAGACTAAAAATGTCGTGTACCAAGTTGAAACTGATCTAAGACTTTCTACCAGCAAAATCATAGGGGTTAAGCTGAATCTCTGCAAAATCACAACTTCAGTTATATTGGTTCCAGTTTTCATGTGTTCGAGGCCTAAATCCTATGGCCACTGAAAGGGAGATAGACTCAGATTCCTTTAAGACTTTATTTAGGCAAAGTTATAGTAAAAATCAGCACACTAGAGAGACCAGGCAGGTGAGGTGATATCTTTTATTGGACCAATTTCTGCTGGTGAAAAAGAAAAGCTTGCAAGCTTAGACAGAGTTCTCCTCCAGGTCTGCAGATGGTCCTCAGTGTGTCACAGTGAAACATGAAGTGTCACAGATTGTTTAGCACAAGGAGTTACTGGTTGAAAGAGACCATTCAAGGTTAAGGGGGCAGTTAATGCGCCACTTCAGACATTACTTAGTACTTTACTAATGTTAAAAGAAGGTAGCCAGATTTATAAAAATATTTACACAGTTCTCCACTTAGTGTAATCAAGCCAAAGACCCAGATAGACAAGAGTATTAACTCCCACAGGCACCTAAATGCCTTTAAAAATCTGGGTCTCATAGATTTCAAAGCCAGATGAGACCATCATGACCCTCTAGACCAGGGGTCTCAAACACATGGCCCACAGGCTGCATGCAGCCCCTAAAGCTGTTTCCTGCAGCCTGCAGTGCTACTATTGTTACCAATATCTGTGATTTCATTATGTGAAAAGGTTTCAGTTGTGTGGCCCTCAGACCAACATACTAGCCCTCATGCAGCCCTTGTGGTGATTTGACCCCTGCTCTAGACTGATCCCTTGTACATTGTAGATCACAAAACTTCATCCACCTGCTTCTGTAATAGACCCCTTACCTCTGGCTGAGTTATTGAAGGCCTCAAATCATGATTTCCAGACTTCAAGTTACAGAAACTCTGCCATTGATATTGGTTTATACCTGCAAGTGAGCCATGCCCCATGCTACAGAGGAAGATGTAAAAACGAAAACTGGTATCTACCAGTTCTGGGTTTAGGTGAATCAAAAGGCTAAGGCCAATTTTGAAAAGTGATTGCCAGCCAGATTTTTGTAAGTATTTATGTAACTAAAATAGTGGCTGGGTGCCAAGTGAGATATTCAAAAGTGCCCTAGCCTCTAACTCACATGCCTTAAAGAAACAGGGCCTTATGATCCACAATCAGATAGGTGCTTCTGTAAATTGTACTTGTTAGCCTCAATTTACCTAGCTCTGGGGCTACAGTGGATACTATGGTACTAATAAACAATCATCATAAATATTTCGTTTTGGCTCGGTCCACTGTAGTGACAGTGATTTGCCTGGTCACCATTCCTGCCCAACACATTTCAGCTGTTGGTTCAGAGGCTGAATGGTCCCAGGGGCTTTCCCAGTCCTTGTGTTCATTGGAAACTCTGTGAATGGCCCAGCTTCACTCAGATCACAAGGGACACACAGTACGATGGAGGTTTCACATCTAATTCAGTTATGGGCTCTGGCCAGGGATATGTGATGCACAGTAAGAGGATGATTAGAGGGGAAATGACAAGGAGTTGGAATATCAGTCAGTGCCATTACAGACACATCAAAAATGCTCTCACCTTTGCCTCTGAGCTTCCCAGCTGGCAAGGACCCAACTCCTCCAGGCTAATGATACTCCAAAGGACATGTACAGCTACACTGCTTCCTTGCCACCACTTCCTACCTTAATTAGCAGGGATGCAATTACTAACCAGGCTCTAATGAGTCCCTGAAAATGCAGGGAAATAACTGGGCTCCAGGCCAAGAAAATCCCTCACATAGTTAAACATCCAGAAGAAAAAAATTGGCTTCCAGTTCCATTCTTTTGTGTCTTGGGTCTCCCCCACCCCCCAAAAACAATCTCTATTAGGAGAAATACACTGGATAATCATTATTCAAAGATATAATAATCACAGTAAGAAACCGATCACATATTACAATAGTCTATTTTTGTTGTTTGATTGTTGCCTGATTTATGTGTACCATTGATCAGAAATTGTCCTATGCTCATGTTCCTATTTTGGTATATTCCCCATAATAAGGATTCTGCCATTTCAAGGGCTTGAATTTTCAAAAGGGACCAGTAGATAGAGGCACTTTACTCCTGATAGTGATTCATTAGGAGCTGGCTGTCTTAACTAAAAATCTAAGCTTGGATTAATTTAGAAAAAACTTTTTCACTAAGGGGGTGGCGAGGCACTGGAATGAATGTATTACCTGGGAATGTGACAGAATCTCCATCCTTTTTTAAAAGACAGGCCTAGAAAAGTGTAAGCTGGGATGATTTAGTTGGGGGTTGGTCCTGCTCTGAGCCAGGCATTAGACTAGATGACATCCTGAAGTACCTTCCAACCCTAATCTTCTATGATTTTATGGTGCTCGCAGAACTGTCTCTTACTGAACTGTAGATCCCTTCTTTACAGTTCCCATGGTGGCCAATGATTGTTTAATGCCTACCTGAATGTGGGTTACTTCCTTCATTGTCACTGGACAGTCAACAGTGGGCAATTCTAAAACTCACAACATAACCTAGTTCAAAAACAACATATAGAAAATTCTCTAAACATCACATGCTACAGTGGTAGACATACAGTGACAGAATGATGAACTTCAGGAAATTATGATCTCTCATATGGTTTCTTACAAGGCAGGTTTGTTGACATCCATATACGACTGATGAAGGGGGTGGTGAAGTGCTCGTTTGAGGTACAATGGGAAAGTGGAACTTGGCAAACATTTTGAACAGGGGTTCTATTTCTAAGTGATTGCGTTTGGACTTCAGAAAGCTGGTGTTTTCACAGTGATAATAAAGGCAGATTTTGACTATATCTGGATACTGAAAGGGAGGAGTATACATAGGCATTCCAGAATTCTATTTTTATTGCATTATCATTTTATGGATAATAGTGATGTAGACTGAACACATTTTTTGTTTTGTTTTTATGAATTTATATTTTCTCAGTTTTGGCAAATTATGGTGTTAATCCATTGAAGTGGGGCATATCAGACAAGCATTATGTAATGAGAGTAGTCCATGAGATTCATAATGGTGAACCATTAAAACACAAATTGTCCACATCATATGTCAAAATGTACAAAAGAATTAGCTTTAAATACAACTCTCCTAGATTCTTAGGCAGCATTACTCTTATTGGGCCATTTGCAAATTCTGAATATTATAGAGGGAGATAACTTTTCCATATGTATGTATGATGGAATCAGCTTTTACAGATAAATTCTAATCTTTCAGACCCTAAATATGAACTGTTATTGCCAGAAGTGGCCTTAAGCAATTGGGAGCTCTTGGCAAAGGCCAAATGCTGGGCACCCTATAGGCCCCCCCCAAGCCTCCCTCTGGGGCCCAGCTCCACATCGCAAGCAGCCCTGACCCTCCCTCTGTGCACTTCCCCCATGGGCCCGGCTCCCCATTGCTGACCCCCAGCCCACCCTCCGTGCTCCCCTGCAACTATGACATCTTGCCCCCCCCATGGCTCTGGGTCCCCAGGCCCAGCCTCCTCTTCCCACCAGGGGGACCAACCCCCCTCCCCCCCCCGCAGCTCCAGGCTCCTGGATCCCTGTACAGCCCCAGCACTCCACCAGGGGCCCCAATCTCCTCCTCCCCAACCCCTTCTCGCTGTGGCTGGCTCCCTCCATGGCCCTGGCACCCAGCCAGGGGCCACAAAAATGGACCCAGTGCTGTGTCGGAGGCACCAACCCACCAGTGCCAAAGGCAAGGGGCAGGGCAAGAGCACAGTCCTGGGCATCTGGGTTGGCCCACCCTGCTCCTGAGGGTGGAGCAGCCAGCCAAGAGCAGGGCAGGACCCTGCCTCTTGGACTGTGTGCTCTGCCCCCTGCCCTCTCCCCCCAGCACCAGGACTCCCACAGCCCGATTGGCCTTGTGCCTTGCCTCTCCACGGAGCCCAATCCCCGCTGCTGGCCCTAGCCTAGGCCCCAGCCCCAGCCCCGCCATGTGTTCTGCAGGATGGAAAGCCAACACCGCTTACTGGGTATTTAAGGGGGCCCTAGGCAGTCACCTGCTTTGCCTACCCCAAAAGCTGCCCTGATTATAGCTGCTAGACACACTCTTAAGTTTTTATAAAATGGTCAGTGTTTCGAGGAAAATTGCATTTTCCACTCTTGGGTCACTATTTCTACTTCATCATTTTGATGTCATTTTAGATGAAATTCATAGAATCATACAAGATTAGGACTGGATGGGATCTTGGGAGGACAACCCCCTGCTCAAAGCTCAACTCTATGACTTCGCAAGACCCACCAAGACATGCCCGGGCTAATATCTTTCCAGACACTTAGACTGAGTGTATAAAATAAGTGACAGTGACATTAGGATACCACCTCTCTCCTCCCCCACATACAGTGAAAGGCAACAAGAATATTTGGAAGGCACAAGATTGACTTCAGTGGAACAACACTTTTTTTTTTTTTTTTTTTTTTTTAACTCCAGCTCAGTATCTGGCCTCTTTCATATTAATGGAGCTAAGTCACCTAATTCCTGAGGTCTTTAGGTGCTTCCAGAGTCCATCTGCAGCTGAAGGGGGTTTCTGTGAATGCCATTGTCTCATTATTGGACATAGGTGCCTGACAGTCCGTCTACTATGCAAATTAAGCCTAGGGTAAGTAAAAACGAGTTAAAAGGCACTGGGTTGGTTTGTTGACTTAGTCCCTGAGCATCTACATTCTGTAGTAAGTCCAGGCTAAGAATTATTGAACTAATGTATTTTTGAATAAGACCTGAGTGAAGTTTTTTAGCCCACATAGCATCACAACAAGCAGTAATCTCACAACAAGGTACATAAACAGGGATATCACAACTGTATTAAACTTAAAGGGAGTAGGGTGGATGGCTACTTATGATCCTAGGCCAGAAAGGATCATTGCAATTACTTAGTCTGCCTCTTGTATTACACAGGCCTCAGACCCTCTCCTCCACAATCCTGGAGCAGGTATTTTGGGAAAGTATTCAATCTTGATTCAAAATTTATTAGTAATGAAAAATACACTGTGATCTTTTGTAAATTGTTCCAATGTTTAATTATACTCACTTTTAAAAATGTATACCTTTTTTCAGTCTGAATTTGTCTCCATCCATTGAGTTAGAGTATACCTTTCTCTGATTGACTGAAGAACCCATTTTTAAAGAAGTGATTCCCATGTAGATAATTATGGTTTGTAATCAAGTCACCTGCTCACTTTTTCTTTGTTAAGCTAAATCGATTGTGCTCTTTGGCTATGTCTACACTAGAGGGTTCAGTTAAGCAGACTTAATGAGGTTGAATTTAAGTTGACTTAATTCAAAATGCCTGCACATGTCCATGCTGGCAGCTGCTAAGTTGCCCAAGGAGTGTTGCATTCTGGGTAGCTGGCCCACAGTAGATGAGAGCAGTACCCCTCTACCCCATCAACTCTTATAAAACAGGAAGGAACCACAGCACCCTGCCCATGCGTCTGGCAAGTTGGAGCCTGAGGAGGTCAGGGACACCAGCATGGTCCAGCAATCTGTCAGTGTGATGCTCAACACCAGCCATGTTTTAGCCAGACTACTACGGTTATGAAGCAAGCACTACAGGGCAACTGCCAACATGGGGGCAGGCCACATTAGGTTGATTCCCCTGCTGAATCTGGCAGCTGGTGTGCTTGCAGTCTATGTCTACAGCTGGATTCAGGTCCCTGCGGGATGGGAGTCACAGGTCCTAGTGAGAAGGAAGCAGAGGCTTCATTCTCACTGGGAGCCCCATGGGTCCCGGGGAGAAGAAAGTGGAGGTTCCCTTCTTCCCAGCACCCGTGGGGGTGCCTGTGTTCTCTTCTTCCCAGGACAGGAGGGTCCCTTTCTGGCAGGGAGCCATGACTCTGTTCTTGCCAGGGAGCTGGGACTCCCAGGAAGAAGGGAACTACCAGGGCTCCCCTGTCCCAGGAGCCCTGGAAGAGAGTGCCACTGGAGTCCCCCAGACAGGGGAGCCCCAAGAAAGACAGCTGGCAGGGCTCCAAGGTCAGTGGAGCCCTGGAGAGGTGAGTCCATGGCCCAACAGCAAGGAATTCCCTCACTGCTGCAGCCCCAGCCAGGAGCTGCGGGGAATCCCTCGATGCTGCAGCTGAGACTGGGGGGGGGGGGTCCATGCAACTCCCTTCTTCTTGGGAGACCTGGCTCCCTGCCTAGAAGGGAGTTGTGGCTGCCTTTTGCCAGGGATGAGGAAGGTCTGGGTCCCTTGTCCCCAGGGGGAGTCAGAACACCCTTCTCCACAGGAGCCACAGCTCCCTTCTTCCCTGGAGCTGGGAATAAGGGAAACACAGCTCCCTTCTATGCTGGGAGACTTGGATCCACGGAAGAAGAGATATGCATGGGGCTCCCCAGTCCCAGCTGCAGCAGCGAGGGATTCTCCGCAGCTCCTGGCCAGGGCAGCAGCAGTGAGGGAGGTCCTTGATGCCAGGCTGGGGGCTCGCCTCCCCAGGACTCCACTGACCTCTGAGCCCTGGCAGATGTCTTTCCTGGGGGTACCCTGTCCGGGGAGCCCCAGTGGCTCACTGCTCTGAAGCTCCCAGGACAGGGGACCCCCAGCAGCTGGCTTCTCTGAAGATCCGCTGCATTCCCTCGTCAGTGGGACTCCCACTGGGGCTCCCTTGTCCCCAAGCCATGGCTCCCTGAGCCACAGCTCCTTTCCCCCAACCAGGGCTACCCTGAGCCCTGTCACTATTCTCCCTGGGCATGTCCACATGCACCTCTTAAATTGAAATAACAATTGTTATTTCAATTTAAAAATGCTTATGTCAAGAAGAAATTTCCTCATTTCGAAATAAGGAAAATCATTTGGATACAATAAAACCTAATTTGGTATCAAAATGAGGGTTATTTTGAAACTGTGGTTTTGAAATAACCCCATCTGGCTCTGTTATATTCATATGCCCCACATATCAATATAACAGTTGGCCTTGCCCCCAGGGTGCATGACACCCTAGGAGGAAGGCCCACTCTCCCTCAGCACCCTGGCCAGGGCGGGAGGGGAGGTGCAGGGGAGCTCAGGGGTGCTGGGGGCCAGGAGCCATCTCCCTCCTCACTTGCCAGATTTGCCAGCAGATGGCGGGGTCGAGGGTGCGGAGCCTGCTCACCCTACAGCCCGGGCTCAGCAGCTGCTGGCAGGGTGGCCGGTGACAGAGCCAGCTCACCCTGCAGCCTGGGCTCCAGCACCCACTGCCCCACCAGCAGCCGCCAGGCCTGGGCTGCAGGGTGAGTGGGCTCCACACCCCCTGCTCTGCTAGCTGCAGCACCCCTGGCAAGCCTGGGGACCCGGCTCCGGGACCCCCACCAGGCTGGCAGCAGTGGTGCCCCATGGTCCATCCCCAACTGCCCCACCACGTCTGGGCATGGGAAACCAGCACCTGGGCAGAGGGTCTGCAGGAGCGAAACAAAGAACAAGAGTTCCTCACTTGAGCTTGTGCGGTCTGCTGTCCCATGACCATCTCCCTGGTTCCTAGTCCCTGCCCTTTGGGATAGGAACCCTTTAGTATATGCCACTGTTCTCTGCTGCACAGGTTGGTTGCAGTGGTGAGCCAGGAAGCCCTGTCCAGGGCATCTATCCTGACAGCATGTGCCAATAGCATCCAGTGCATGCTGTCTGGCCTTGGCACTCCTGCCTTCAATCCCACTACCCCATCTCCAAAAATGCCCCTGCCCTGCTCAGCTCTAAGTCCCCGCACCACATATCCCCCTACCCCTCTGCACCCATGAGAGGGCCTTTGCATGACCCCCGGACCCTGCCTGTCCCTGGACCCTGTCCCATCCTAGTTCCTGTCCCATCTGTCTGCACCACCATGCCCACAGGGTGGGAGCACTCATCAGGTATGGTAGGGGGTGGTGGAATGTCCCCTTTCCTGTGTCTTCCTGAATGGCTGGGGAACCTCCTCCTGCATGCCCAGGTCCAGCATCAGGAGAGGGAACAGCTCAGCTGTGATGTTATCTGTTGCCAGCATAGTGTTGCCTTGACCCAGCACCACATTCTCATCCATGAAGCCCTCCTCTTGGTCATTGCTGATGGAGGTGGTCTCAGTGGAGTTGAGGGTGTGGGCCAGCAGAGTGTCATCCTCCCACCCCAGGAATACATGCAGCTCTCTATAATTGGGCAAGTGGTGGTGACTGCCCCTGAGCAGTGCATGGCCTCCCAGGCCTTTTGGTATCCCTGCCTGAGGTCCTTTATTTTGACTCAGATCTTCTGGGTGTCCCTGCTGTGTTCCTTCTCTACCAGGGCCCAGGCTATAGTGCTGTACACCTCCCAGGTTGTGTTGGCTGTCTTATAGCCAGGGGTGTATAGCATTGCCCCCCCACCCCCCATTATGGCCTGGAGACCCAACATTTCCTGGTAGGGCCATGCAGGAGCCTGCTTCGTTTGCTGGCTGCTTCAGTCTATTCTGCAGGATGGCAGGCCTCACCAGCTCTGTGGAGCAGAGTGGGAAGGGCTTCCTCCTGCCTTGTCATTGACCAGGACCTTGCCCTCACTGGCCAGAGCAAACTCTTCCTAGTGGCCAAGCAAGTGTGGGAAGTGGCCTAGAGACCAATTAATTTGACTTAAGCCAAAAGAATGGATAAACTACCTAAAGATATCTTAATAAAGTCTGCTTAATGATTAAGTTGACTTTATGAGCAGGAGTTATTAAGTCAACTTAATAAACTCCAAATGTGGTCATGGAGTTGCTTAACTCAACCTAAGCAAGGTTAAGTCGACTTAAGCCTCTAGTGTAGACATACCCTTTGGCCATATCTACACTGGAAAGTTGTTTTTTTTTCAGGATAAGGAGGCCTATCCCGAAAAATCTTTGCCATCTCTGTGGAGCCCTTTAGCTTTTTTGCAAAAAAAAAAAGTGCTCTGGTATATTGAAGTACCAGAGAGGTTTTTTTTCAAAAAAGTGGAAGCCAGCTTATTTCGAAAAAGTTTTTTTTTCCAAAAAAAAAAAAAAAAAAAAAAAAAAAAAACCTCCCCCCCCCAAAAAAATCCTGTTATTTTGATATACTGGAGAGCTGTTTCAAGAATGCTAAACCTTGCTGCCTTTTGAAAAAAATGGCTTTTTGAAAAAGCTTTTTCAAAAAGAATCATCGCTGAACATGGCAATGGCTTTTTTCGAAAAAGCCTGTCATCTTTTCTATTAGCTCCTTTTTTTTTTTTCCAACAGAGAGTCCAATGTGGACTCTCTTTTTGGGGGGAGGGGTCACCCACCGTATTTCAAGAGGGAGACGTCCTCTTTTGAAACAACATTTTCCGAAAAATGATAAAGACCTGTCCGGGATGATTTAGTTAGCGTTGCTCCTGCTTTGAGCAGAGGGGGTTGGGGGTGAGGGTGGTGAACTAGATGATTGCTTGAAGTCCTTTCCAACCCTGATCTTCTACCTTTCTATGATTAACATAAAAATTCATAGGAGTGGTTCTCAGGTATAACTGCTCTAAACATAATCATTTTTTTAAATGAAAACTTTGTTTTGACCACAACTAAATTGTTCATGGAACCTGTCATTTTTTGTCAAAAATTACACCCCCCCCAACTAAACAAAAAGAATTTTAAATCCCTCTAAGTTTATTTTGAACAGTCTTCAGCTGAATGTTTTTTCAGTATTTAGTTGCTAGAGAGAAAAACATTTGGGGCTTTCTGTTTACATTGAGCCAGCAAAATTTCCACTGAAAATTTAGCCAAAAAACCCTCCGGTCCAATTTTCACTAAATTTTTTTGGGGGGGTGGGGAAGGGGGCATAAGTATCTCCACACTTCTATTCGCTTTAGTAGATATTTTGAGTACAATCTCAATAAAAATAACAGTGCAGAAATCTAGGCATAGCTGTAATTAAATTAATACAAACCATGATAAATTAAAATGGTTCCCTAGAGTATAATTTTTAGGCACTATTGTAATACAAATAATAAAATATCTGAAAACTAATATAACGTGTTTTCAGGTGCCTCAGACAGGATTGTCCCTCACAACATATTTTCCATTTGTCCACTTCCCTTCACAGCATCAAAAATACTTTTTGAGTACTATCTTTACTTTTCTTCTTTTTTCCCCAGAGAGAAGCCATCTTCCCACTGCTTTCCTTAGGGCAGATTTCACCTCCTGATTCCTCAAGGTGTATATCAGGGGGTTCAGGACTGGAGTGATGATGCTATACATGAGGGTGACCATCATCTCCCTTTCAGAAGCGCCTCCCATGAAGTGAGGCATGTAATTGAAGAGTACTGGTACATAAAGTAGAGCAACCACAGTTAGGTGAGAGGTGCAAGTGGAGAAGGCCTTCCTCCTGCCTTCCCAGGACTGGACCTTCAGGAAGAGGAAATAGATGATGTAGAGGTAGGAAAGAAGAGTGATGATTAAGGTACTCAGAGCAATGGTCCCAATGACAATTTTGAGGAAACTCAGGTTGCGCTGTGTGCTGCTGCAAGCCAGGCTCAGTAGGGGTATGATGTCACAGAAGAAGTGAGGAATGCAGTTGGGGCCACAAAAGTGCAGCTGAGAGGTCATGAAAGCTGGTGGACCAGGTTGCCACTGACAGGAAAAGGCAGACTTGTGGGCTCATAACCAGCATGTAGCACAGTGGGTTGCAGATGGCCACATAGCGATCGTAGGCCATGACTGCCAGAAGTATGACCTCACTGCTGCCAGGAAGTGGAAAAAGTGCAGCTGGACCAAGCAGCCAGTGAAGAAGATGGTCTGGCACTGCAAGAGGAAGCCAGCCAGCCAGCATCTTGGGCCCTGCAGCAGTTGAATAGAAGATATCCAGACAGGAGAGATTACTCAAGAAGAAGTACATGGGTGTGTGAAGCTGGGGCTCAGCCATTACCATGATCAAGATGGCCCCATTCCCCAGCATACTAGCAAAGTAAAGCATCAGGAAGAGAGTGAAGAGGAAACAACGCAGATCCTGGAGACTGGTTAGACCCAGTAGAATGAACTCACTGACCTCTTTCTGCTTCTCCATATCTAGGATATACAAGAAGAGGAGTCAGAATAATTGCTGGGTATCACATACCTCTCCTCAGGAGGAATAGGCATCAAAGTTTTCTATATTTGACAAAAAAAACTGTAAATAAATAGTATCAATGTTAAAAAGGAGTGCTTCTAAAATTTCCAAAAAAGTGGTCATTTCCCCACAGTGGTGTAATTCCAGCTTTCTCTTTCATAAAATTACCGAATCATAGCCTTGTATGACTGTCAAGAATCTCAGTTGGTCATTTACTCCCATTTCCTGCACTATGGTAGGATTAAGTATTGTCTACGCCATTCCTGATTTGTTATCTGTTTGTTTAATCAGATCTTAAAAATCTCAAATGACAGAGCACCCACAAGCTCCTTAGGGAATTTGCTCCAATGCATAGTTATTCTTACATTTACAAATTCCAAAGGGATAGCCATGTTAGTCTACCTGAGCAAAACAAACAAGAGTCCTGTGACACTTTTAAAGACTAACACATGTATTAGATTTGTGTGTGTGTGTGTGTGTGTGTGTGTGTGTGTGTGTGTGTGTGTGTTTTAATCTTTAAAAGTGACACAGGACTCCTTGACTGTTTTACATGTGCAAAGTTATTTTGTAATGTCCATCTTAAATATTTCTTGAAGCTATTTAAGTCCATTAACTCTTGCACTGTCCTCAGTAGCTCAGGAAAAAATATCACCTTTCTTTTTATAACAACCTTTTATATACTTGAGGACTGTTATCATGTCCCCTTCAGTGTCTCTTTTCCAGACCAAGCACAGATGATTTCTTTTTGGGTTTTTTTGTTTGTTTGTTTGTTTTTGTCTTTTTTTAATCTTTCTTCATGGGTTGTTTTCTAGACCTTCCCCCACCCCACCCCCCGTTGGACTGACAACAGTCTTTCTTAAAGTGTGGTGTCGAGAAGTGGACACAATATTTCAACTGAGTTCTTATCAGTGATTAGTAGAGCAGGAGAATTATTTCTTGTGTTTTGCAGAGAGAATTCCTGCTAATAAATCTCTGAATAAAATTCACTTTTTGACACAATATTACATGATTGATGCATATTTAGTTTGTCATCCATTACAATAAGTCTACAACATTTTCTCACTTTTTCCTTATTGGAAACATTAAAAGTTAATGAAAAATTGAAAGAACTTTTTTTCCCCCACTTTGTCTTATTTTTTTTCTTTCTCCCCATCCAGCCCAGACAGAGTAGATGAGAGGGAAGTGAGTTAAGAAATTGAGAGAAAGGAAAAATAAAAATAAATTAGAAACAGTCTTTTGAAAAATGAAATGAGTTTTTGTTTTCATTTTTGTGTAAGAGGAGGGTGAGATTCTCAAATAAAATTATAACTTTTTTTCTTTCTTTGAAACTTTTTTCCCAATGCATAATCAATAAGTCAACACAATGTTATTGGAAGGAATTTAAAAATGAAGAGAAAGATTTATAAAAATATTTAGGAGTCCATCAGTTTTTTAAAAACATCTTGGTACCTAATGCCTCTTGAAGAAATGATTTTCATGTGCCTAGGGCACTTTAAAAATCCCATACTTTTTAAAAAATCTAGTGCAAAGTGTTTTAGCTCTAAGCAAAAATAAAGTCTCTAAAATCAGTTATTATATTGGAGAACTGAATTTTTTTATCTATAGTTTTAAAAGGTCTGATGGTTAATCTAGAGAACTTCAGACCTTGGAGCCTCAGAAATAAGCATAGTAAAGGGTTGAAACACTAATTACATATAGATTAATAAAGAATACAGAAGATAATGCTATCATAGTGTGACCATGGTTGCCGGGGGGGGGAGGTCATAATCAAAGCAAAACGCTAAGATTAGGGTAGATGATCCCCCAGACTGTGTGTTTCTTCGATAACCAGCAACAAGACAGTTTTTATAATACTTTATTAGTTAAAAAGAAGACAAAAGTCGTTCCCTGCTAAAAAATCCAGCATTTGGCTAAGTCTACACTACAGGGCTTTACTAAACTAGTTTAGTATGGTCTACTTTAAACTGGCTTAAAATAGACCTTATTAAGTAGGCTTAGAGCTTCCAAATTCAAAATGCCAGGAGACTGCCCATGTCCACACTGGCAGGTGCTAAATCATTCTAGGAGTGGTTCATTGTGGGTAGCTGATCCACAGCACACCATAACAGAAAAGCCCCTCTCTCCTGGACACTCCTTTACTACAGGAAATGAGTCACCACACCACCTTTCATACTGTGTGTGGCAACAGGGAGACCAGGAAGGTCAGGGAGCCTGACATGGCCCAGCAATGTGCCAGCATAGCACTCCAAACCCTCCATGCATTGCCCAGACTCCTCCTGCTCTGGACCATGTGCAGCAGGGCAACTGCCAGCCAGGACTATTAGTGGAGGTAGGTTGGGACCTGGGACCAAACTCCACCACGCAGTCCCCGATCCTATTCTGGGGCCCTATCCAGCTGCTGGCCCACACATTTCTAGGAAGCAGCAGGGGCCTGATCCAGCTTTGAAGCTCTTGCAAGAGCTTTGGAACTAGAGATGGTCTATGCCACATTTAACAAGTGGCAGGGACCATCTCCAAGCAGCTGCCACTCGGAGATGGCTTCTGCCACTTGTGAAAAGTGATTGGGCCCCTTCCAGCTGTACTGTGGGCAAGAGATCCATGACCTGTGCCCTGGTGACCCCAGCACAATGACACCCCTGCTCCCAGAGCAGGGGCAGGGTACAGCGGTTGTTAAGATTCAAACACTGGGAAACAGCACATGGAGGAAGGTGAAGTCAAATCACCTGTTGTAATGGGGAAAAAAAAAACATAGTCACAATTTAATCCTGCTTTCACACAATCTACTCTAAAAGAAATACCAATTTCTTTCCTTCTTTCTTTCTTAGTGCTGTTTCCCAGGTTTTTTAATCTTAACAACTGCTTTGATTTGCTATTACAATGTTGCCTGATCCTATGTCTTATACTCCCCTTAATTTATTTTCCTCCAATTCTGTAAGTTCCCCCACCTTCAAACCATCTGACAAAGTGGGATTTTCTCCCATGAAAGCTCATACAATAAATAAACTTGTTAGTCTTAAAAGGTGCCACAGGGCTCCTTGTTTGTTTTACAACAATAACAAGGGGTCAGGCTGAGAAGGGGAGAGTCATGGAGTTGGGCTGGAGAAGGCCAAGGGGAAAGAGACATGCAGGTTTGGGCTTGAGAAGGGGGACACTCATGGATTCAGGTGAGGGTTGGATGATGTGTTGGGCTGAGAGGGGAAGAGATGTGGGGTAGGGCTGAGAAGGGGAACGTTGTGGGGTTGCGCTGAGAGGGGGGAAGATGAGGGGTCAGACTGAGTAGGGGAGGGATGCTGGATCATGCCAGGGGAAGGTGATGTGGGCTATAGTGCGAGGATGCAGGGCTGCAGGACCAGGGCTAAAACATGGGGGGGTTTGATGTGTTGCACACAGCTGGGAACACTCCTAACTGTGTTGTGCCTTCTCTTCAGCCCCCATCCCCATGTTTCAGATAGCTAGGAGGCCAATTAAGTTGACAAGCCAACTGCCAGGTTACATTGGCTTAAGTCGACTTAGTAAATTTGACTTAACTGCTAAGTCAACTTTGTAAGTGAGAGTTATTAAGTTGACTTAAGCAAACACAATTTATTGTCAAAAAAAAAAGGAGTAAAAAGTATAAAGGGAGTGAGGAAAATAAAAAAAAAATTGGTAACAAAAATGAGGAGAAAAAGATACTAATTTTTTCTCACAGATTTCCATTTGTTTTGGAAGACAGAGCTGTTTTCCACCATGGCAATGTTCGTCAGTCAAATATTTCGACCAGCTTTCTTTAAAACTCAGAGAATGCTGTATCAGTGCACACGTATTATCTCTGTTGTCCATGTTGTATCTCACAGTTCTTCATAGAGTTATATTTTCCATGGAGCCATGGGAAAACAGGTAGTTTATGCCTACATTGTAAAAGCTAAGTCGACTTTATTAAGTCGACTTAATAAAGTCTACTTAAAGTTGACTTTAAGTAGACCTTATTAAGTCGACTTAATGACTCCACACTACATTATGTCAACTTTATAAAGTTGACTTTAAATGGGTGCCCTGGTTTAATTCGAGTTTATAAAGTTGACTTAATGGCCCCACTGCACTAAGTTGACTGTATTAGGTTGACTTAGTGAGTCCACATTGCCTGAAGTCGACTTAAGAAAGTCGATTTAACAGTAAAGTCGACTTAAAAGTGGATCTTATAAAGTTGACTTCACTGGACCCTAAAGTCGACTTTATTGCCCTGCAGCGTAGACAGGGCTCTGTTTAAGTCAACTTAAGGGCCCTTAATTCGACTTAAACACATAGTGTAGACATACCCTATGACATTAGCCTTTTTGGCAATAATGGTCCACTGTTGACACATCTCCAGCCTCTTGCCCACTATAACTTCCAGGTCTTTTCTGCCAAACTGCTGCTTAGCCAGTCAGTTTACAGTCTCTCAAGTACACAGTTATTAGGACCCATCTGCAGTGTGATCATTTGGGTCTAAGCAGAGTCCAGACACAATCTCTAGTTCTGAGTCTTTAGGTATACTTTCAGGGTGTGGATTCATTATCTGCCTCTTTACCCTCTGGTGAGAAAAGCAACATGTTTCCAGGAACCTGGAGAGAAAACAACAATAATATATTTTTGAAAGTAGACTAGTCTAAATGAAGGAGGGGGAAAGACTTTTGGTGGCCTGTCATTGAGGGGGGGAGGACAGCATCCTTCTCATGAAAGTTAGATCCTGGCTTTGGTGGCTCATGGTGCTAAGAATTTGTTTTAGGTGTACCACTTAACTTAGGAAGATTTTAGTTTGATACAGTTATGTTTGGTCTATTAGACACATGTTGTACTTCTGGTTTAATGTGTAGTCCTTTTCTTTTCCACTATCCTAACTCAGCTTTACCTCAGTTTCCACCTTTTATTAAACTGGTTGTTTGATTATAAGTCAATATCCATGCTACAGCAAGAAGCACAGCATGAATGCATAGATGGACCAAACAAGCTAATGTGTCAGTTGTCTCTTTGGAGGGGGTGGACTTAGTAATGATTGTAAGTGTCCAGTGCCAGGGTGTTGAATGCTGCAAGGAGTACTCAGAAGACTTGGTGGTTGGGGTGTACTAAGTGTGGTTGGGGTGTACTGTCCAGAGAGGGTGAGGTCTGCAATCAGCTGGAAGACAGAGACTGTTGGTTTCACGGAGCTGAACTGCAGCTGGTACAGACAAGATTTGGATTCAGAGGCAGTGGCCCTGCTATGAGCAGGATGCTGGACTAGGTGATAGCCTGAGGTCCCTTCCAACCCTAATCTATGATTCTGTCTTTCTAGGATGACTTCATGAAAGGAACCCCACATTCTTGAGTGCCTTTGGGAAGAGCTACACACAAAGGTTAGCAGTCAATGAGATTTTTTTTTAATGGGCTGTCCCATTATACCTCATATTTCCGTGATAAAAACAATCAGCTGGGATGGGAGGTGGAGTGGGGGAGGGACCCACAGCCTTCAATTCCCTCTATATCTGATTTGGAACAAAGATGCCATGCTGTGGACAAATTGGAAAGAGCCCATCAACAGGCAACAAAGACAATTAAGGGAATGGAGCATATGACAATTAGGGGAATGGAGCATAAGAGAAGCTGAGGGAATGAGGCTTGTTTAGTTCTCAGAAAAGAAGAGTGAGTGGATTTTACAGCTGCCATTAACTACTTGGGTTTAAGGAAGGATGGATCTAGGCTATTCTTATTGGTGGCAGACAACAGAATTTGGAGCAGTTGTCTTAGTGGAGTGGAGTTGCACTGGAGGAGGCGTAGGTTGGATATTAGGAGGAAAAAATTCACTAGGAGGGTGGTGAAATACTGGAGGATGTTACCTAGGGAGGTGGTAGAATCTCCATCCTCAGATATTTCTAAGATGTTGCTTGACAAATCCTTGACCAGGGTGATTTAATTGGGGCTGCTTCTGCTTTGAGTAGGGGATTGGACTAGATGAACTTCTGAGGTCCCTTCCAACCTTCATGTTTTTAAGTACATAAAAGGCTGCTATAAAGACCCTTAATAATTTTTGTTATTGTCTGGTGAATGTTCTCCAGTTTGATGGTGGGGTGTAATGTTTATGTGCCTTTGTAGATCTAGCCCAAAGTCTTTTAGGGAGAAACCCTCAGTTGGAGAACACATGTCCCCTGTCCCCCTTCCTTTTAGTTCCAAACTAGTCTTGTTTTATTGACCCTCATGGTGCATTGTAAAGAATAGCTTATTGCATGTGCTGCAGTAGAGGAAAATGAGTTGGGGCCTGCAAGAGATTGATAAAGGTTACCTCTGTGTGTGAACTAGATGGTTAGAAGAGATTGAGTATTGCAGTCCATTCAGAAATGAAGAAGACCAAGAGTCTCCCAATAGGGCTGTGCAATTTTGCAATGAAATACAGGTTTTTCAACATTTTTTACATTTTTTTCTGAAAAGCTCTCTCCTTTATTCTAAACAAATTGAATTTTCACTGGGAAACTGAAGACCCTGAAATGGAAAAAAAAAAAAAAATCTTTGTTTCTAGGGAACAGACTTTTTTTTTTTCTTTTTGAGGTTTGGCAGCTTTAATTTCTTCATGAAAAACACTATATATATATAAAATTTCCCCTCTCACCCCTATGGGTTGTATGTGTCTTCCTCAACCTCGGGTCCTCTACCAGAGGCCTGGGAGTTTGAGGGTTCTGTGCAGTATCTTAGCTGTTCCTAGCACTGCACTCTTCTGGACAAAGAGCTCTGATGTTGTTCCTGGGATCTGTTGGAGCCACTCTCCCAGCTTAGGAGTCACAGCCCCGAGTGCTCCTACCACCACTGGGACCACTTTGACCTTCACTTTCCACATCTTCTCTAGCTCCTCTTTCAGTCCCTGGAACTTCTCCAGCTTCTCATACTCCTTTTTCCTGATGTTGCTGTCACTTGGCACTGCTACATCTATCACCACCACTGTCTTCTGGTCCTTGTCTATTACCACGATGTCTGGTTGATTGGCCAGTATCTGCCTGTCCATCTGGATCTGGAAGTCCCCCAGAATCTTAGCCCTGTTATTCTCCACAACCTTCTGTGGGATCTCCTATCTGGTCTTGGGAGGGTCTAGCCCATACACTGTGCAGATGTTCCTGCACACAATGCCAGCTACTTGGTTGTGCCGTTCAGTGTATGCTGCTCCTGCCTGCATCTCACATCCTGCCACTATGGCTATGTCTACACAGTAGCTTTTATTTCAAAAGAACCCCTTTCGAAACAACTTATTTCGAAATAAGTTAATTCGAATTAACACTGTTAATCCGAATTAAGGAAATCCCTGCAAATCAAAATAGCATGCCCTGTGTGTGGACCTGCCATTTCGATTCCAGGCAAAGGGCAGCATGGGAGGTGTGGCAACATGGCCGGCTCACTGGGCCATGTTGCCAGCTATGTTGCCAGCCACGTAGCCAGCCAATCATGTACGGGTGGACTGGACAGCCCCTCCCTGTTCAATGTGACCCCCAAGCGCTTGCGAGACAGATGGCTACAGCTGCCGTCTGGCTCCTGTACCGTTCGCACCGGTTAGACCCTCTGGGGACCTGCAGGCTGCCACCCTGCTGTGGGACACATTCTCCCCGAGCCTGATGAGCCCAGAGCTGAGCCCCGGACCATGATGTCGATGGCCCTCACAGCACTGGAGAAGAAACCCGTGGCTGAGGCCTGACAGTGTTGAGACACAGATAGCACTATGCCTATAAAGGGGGAGGGGGGAATAAGTGTGTGCACTTGCTCTGCCCTACCTGAAGGTCTGGAAGAGGGCCAGTAACAGCCCCTAACAGATAAGGTATGCCAGAGGACCCTTGCTGTGCTCGCCTCCATGGTGCACGGACAGACCACACATTGGAATTTGGGGACACAAGGGATTAGATGTTGCTGGCAGAGTGCTAAGGTCAGTCGACTTGGATAAAGGGCAAGCTGTTCGGGCCAGACCAACTAGGCCAGAGGCCCCTGGTGCAGATGACTAAAGGCGGGGCGGGTCCAAGGAAGGTGCTGCAATTGGGGGACGTCTCGTGAAGAGGCCAGGCACAGGACACAATTCCCTATAGCAAGAGCTTATGATTGTGATATGTGTACTTCTTATGCCAGTAGACAAATACGTACACTCTTCTCGGGGCCCTTGGGTACTTGCCTTCGGGCCTGCAGCTGTGTAGAAATAAAGTGCCATGCTGCACTAGGTTGTGCCCCCCCCCACCGATGATCCCCCCGCTGTACCAATAGCGTCTTGTCCCCCATCTCAGCACCAGACACCAACACAGACTGCTGGAAATGGACTGTCCAGGGAACCTGGAGCAGCACGCACTGAAGGAGGAACCCCCAGACTAGCAGGGGGACCATCATCTCGTCACCAAGCCCACCCCACTCCGACGCCGAAGGCATCCGGTGATGAGAGCAGGCATCCCTGAGGACAAGAACATGGCCATCGCTCCCAGGAAGATGGCCACCCTGGGTCCCAGGTGTCCGGTGCCCATCTTGTCAGCGTCAGGAGGTTCACCGTCAGGGAACTGCTGCTGCAGCTCGCCTACGCCATCAGCCAGTCCTGCGGGCACACCCCGTCAGCTTGGAGTGCTGAAGGACAGCATCGCCGGCCTCACTGCACTGGGCTTTCCAACGTGTGGGGGGATCGTTGATGTCACCCACATTGCCATGGGAGCCCCACCACACTGCCCGCTCCCCCTTTCTCCCCAGCCAGGCACCACCCAACCCACCCACAACCGGAAACAAACCCAATAAAAAAAACGCCACAACTCTTGATATGGGTGAAATGTTATTTTTAATAATGGGGTATGGGAAGGCAGAAATGGGGGGCACAGGGATGTGGGGTGGGGGTTTGGGGACAACTGGGGGAGCATGTTAGGGGGGAGCTGCCCCTGGGGCAGGGCCCATAGCTCCCCGGCCTTCGCTGAGGCCACCCCGGGTCCGGGGGCACCAGTGGCGAGGGGCAGCTGGGGCCCCAAGCTGGGGGGCGAGGATTCCCCCAGGCTGCTGCAGCGTGCCCTGGATCCCCTCCAGGGCAGCCACCTGGCGCTCCATGGCCGCGGCCAGGCTCTCCAGGGCCCCCACAAGGCGGTCGTCGGGCCCAGTGGCCTGCTGCAGCTGCTGCACCATGTTATCCTGGTGCTGGGCCTGCTCGGTCCACCAGGCTCTGGTGGCCTCCTCCGTCTGCTGGCGGAGCTCCAGCAGGGCCATGAGCAGCGCGGTCTGGGTGGTGGGCCGGGCTCGCCTCCTGTGGCGTACGCTGGCTGGTGGGGTTGGGCTCCCAGGCGCTGGATGGCGGGTGGCTGGATGGGCTGCAGGGGCGAAAGAGAGAATGATTAGGAGTCCACCTACTAACCCTGGTGTGTGCAGCCTGTGAGCTGCAAACACCCTTGCCCTGACAGCTAGCAGGATTTCAAGGCTGAGTGGGCACTGTACACTGCACTCAGGGGTCACGAGGCCTCGAGGCCCATGGTAGGCAGTGAACCATTCGGGGGGGAAGACTCCTGGGCCCATGTGACAGGGTGGCTGCAGCCTCCCTGCTCTGCTTGCTGCCAGGTCTACCTATTGCCACCCTCTGGTCACAGACCCCCCCTCCTGCCTGGGCCTGGGACCCAGGCTGCCCATGTTCCCCTGCAGCACAGCTGCACAGAGGGGTGCATGACCCCTCCCCCGGGCCTGAGCCCCACCATCCCAGGGACGTGCCCCCCCCCAGGGTCCACGCCCTGCACTCCGGTGCCTCCCTGCATTGTGGGTGGGGATGCTTAACAGCTGATGCCGCTTCCTCCCCTTCCTCTGCAGGCTCTGCCGGGCTGCTGGGCTGCGGCTCCTCCTCTGGGATCAGCTCCGGGCTGGTCACTGGTCCCTCGGTGGCTGGGCAGCTGCTGTCGCCCATGTCCAGGGGCTCTTCACCCCCTTCCTTGGGGTCCCCCTCCGCCTCCGTGGTGCTGCCCTGCGGCTCGCCGGTGTCCTGCAGGCTCCCCCGTCGGGGTGGGCCACCAGGCTCAGCCCCCAGGAACTGGTCGAGATCCACAAAGTAAGGGCAGCTGGTGGCAGCTGCTGCCCCATGGAGCTCCCGGGCATCCTGGGCCTGGCAATAGTCCTACCGGAGCCCCTTGACCTTTGAGCACACCTGCTCCGTCGTGCGCTCAAAGCCGGCCTCTGTCAGGGCCCGGGCGATGTCCCTGTAGAGATCCATGTTCCGGTGGCTGGCCCAGAACCTGTCAAGGATGTCCTCCTGTGCCCAGATGCGCAGGAGGGTGAGGGTCTCTGTAGGGGACCACACGGAGCCCCTGTGCCGTCCTTGCGACGGGGCTGGCTGTGCCTCTGCTGCCATGGCCCTTCGAAGCTGGTGGCAGCAGAAGGCATGCGGTGGAGGGACACTTCCTGGTCCAGGGCATCCTGGGAGGAAGGTCAGCCTCCAAGCCGCTTTCAAAACAGCGTTGTTTCGAAACAACGGAGCGTAGGGACACATTGTTTCGAAACGGCTGTTTCGAAACAACAGGTCCCTACGCTCCGATGTTTCGAAACAACGCTGTTTCGAAACAGCCATTTCAAAACAGCCGTTTCGAAATGATGGCTGTTTCGGGTGGGGGCTAGGTTTGGGGATTTCGAAATGACGATTGTTATTTCAAAACGAATAGTCCCGTCGTTTCGAAATAACAGTATGTCGTGTAGACCTAATTGTTTTATTTTGAAATAACGACTGTTATTTTGAAATAAAACCACCATGTAGACATAGCCTATGTGTTGGACTGTGTCTGAGGCCTCTATGCACAGTCTGCACCTTGGGTCCTGTCTAGTGTGTAGACCCCTGCTTCAATGGATCTGGTGCTCAGTGCCTATATATATTTGTCCAACAAAAGATTTCACCATCAGGTCCCTAAGTACTGTTTCTTTCCGCACCATTTCTTATATTCTACAGTCAAATTTCTGCTTCCCCAAGTACAAACTATTAACCTTTATTTTCCAGTTTTGGAAGGTTATCTATTGCCTTTTTCCCTGTGCCCCAATATATACTGTTTCCCTGGATAGTAAGATGCAGCATCCACTGTGGAATAGACAATGAGAGATCACTCCCCGTACTTTATTGTCCATTTCCCATTCTCCTTTTCAGCCTCACGGATAGAGACACAACATTCAGTCTGTCAACGTCCATCTGGAAATTTTCTCATTCCCAGGACTTTCCTCAGAGCATATTTCACCTCCCGGTTCCTCAGGGTGTAGATCAGAGGGTTCAGGACAGAGGTGACAATGCTATACATGAGGGTGACTATCATCTCCCTTTCAGAAGAGCCTCCCATGGAGTGAGGCAAGTAATTGAAGAGAACTGGCACATAAAGCAGAGCCACCACTGTGAGGTGGGAAGTGCAGGTAGAGAAGGCCTTCCTCCTGCCTTCCCAGGACTGGACTTTCAGTAAGAGGAAGGAGATGATGTGGAGGTAGGAGAGGAACGTCACAATGAATGGGACTATCACAATGCCTCCAGTGACGATGTTGAGGAGGCTCAGGTTGAGGCGGGTGCTGCTGCAAGCCAGGCTCAGCAGGGGTTTGATGTCACAGAAGAAGTGGTGGATGCAGTTGGGGCCACAGAAGTGTAGTTGGGAGGTCATGACTGTGTGCATCAGAGCATGCAGGAAGCCAGTGGTCCAGGTGGCCACTGACAGGAGCAGGCAGACCCGCAGGCTCATGACTAGTCTGTAGCGCAGCGGGTTGCAGATGGCCACATAGCGGTCATAGGCCATGACAGCCAGTAGCATGGCCTCACTGCTCCCCAGGAAGTGGAAGAAATGGAGCTGAACAAGGCAGCCAGTGAACGAGATGGTTTGATGCCCTGAAAGGAAACCAACCAGCATGTTGGGCACTGTGACTGTGGAATAGAAGATGTCCAGGCAGGCGAGGTTGCCCAGGAAGAAGTACATGGGTGTGTGAAGCCGGGGCTCAGCAAGCACCAGAACTATGATGGCCCCATTCCCCAGCACGCTGGCCAAGTACAGACACAGGAAGAGAGTGAAGAGGAAGCACTGCAGCTCTTGGAGCTTGGTCAGGCCCAGCAGGATGAACTCATTCACCTCTGTCCGGTTCTCCATTCCTGGAAAGGGAAGAATTGATTCCAGAATTAAAAGAAAAGCAACAATCCTTGCAATTTTTATTTCTGTATGCATTTTCCATTCAAGTGTATGTCAGTTATTTATTAATCCTTCTGATTTCTTCTACAAGGTAACATCCCAATTTCTTAGGTGATATAATGGGGGCTGAAAGGAGCAAAGGCTACACTGGGGGCTATTTTAAGTCAACTTCATACGGTCAATATTAAGTCTACTTAAAGTCAGATTTGTAAAGTAAACACACCCTGGGCCCCATCTCGGGACCCACCCCCTACTCACCAGGGGTTTGATCCAACTCTGGGGTGCCTGATCTGGTCCCAGGGGCTCGATCCCGCTCCTGCCACCTCTGGGAAGGGGCTGGGAACACGATCTGGCTCCCAGCCCCTTGCTAGAGGTGCAGAGGGCTGGGAGCTAGCTCCTGTCCCCCAGAGCAAGGGCCTGGGAGTGTTTTCTGGCAAGCGGCTGGGAGCCGGACCCTGACATCTTGGACATGGGTCTGGAAACCGATCTCGTTCCCACCCCATGCCACAGGTGACAAGGGCCAGTAGCTTTGCAAACCACAGGGGCAGGAGCTAGCTCTATGCACCCCTGGCTGCTTGCAAATGGCTAGCATCAGGAACCGGCTCCTCAGGCCACTGGCCACTTGCAGCAAGGGATAGAGGCCAGCTCCAAGTCTCCACTGCCTCCAGCAAGTGGCTGGAAGCCAGATAGGGTTCCCAGCCCCTTGCTTCCATTGCACGCTGCAAACCACAAGGGGCTGGGAGACAGCTCAGGCCCCCAGACCAATGTCCAAGGTGCCACAATCCGGCTCTCAGACACTTGCTGGTGGCATCTGGGGCAAGATTTGGGCCCGGAGCAGATAAGGTCCTGGGGCAAGGCAGGGGGCAGGGCCTGCACCCTTCTTGTCCTTGAAAGTTGACTTAAAAGCTTTAAAAAAACAAGGAGTCATGTGGCATGGGGACTTTCCTTCTGCCCCACAACCCTCACACATAACATAAAATTCTGCAGTGACCTGGAGACCTACTTTCACCATCTAAGACTCAAAGAATATTTCCATAACACCACCGATCAATGCAGTGACATACAGAGACCTTCCTCCAAACATTACAAGAAGAAATATTCTTTGTGGACTCCTCCAGGGGTCACAACAAGAGACTAGCCTTCTATATTGTTTTCGCCACCATGCCTAGGCTGAAATCGTGGACAAACAACATCCTTTACATCATAACCCCAGCCCTGCAGAATGCAATGCCATCCACAGCCTCAGAAGCAACTCTGACATTATTACTAAGGAGGCTGACAAAGGAGGTGCAGCTGCCATCATGAATAAATTGGATTATGATCAGAAAACTTATAAGCAACTCCCCAACACAACATTTTACAAACAACTTTCCTCTGACCCCACTGAAGAATACAAAAAGGAATTGCAACACCTACTCAAGAAACTCCCCAAGACAGCACAGAAACATATAAGGACAGAAACACCACCAGAACGTTGGCCAGGGATATTCTATCTACTACTTAAAATCCATACAGAAGGAAATCCTGGACACTCAATCATCTTGGGCATTGGTACTCTTACTGCTGGCTTATCTGGCTATGTGGACTCCCTCCTCAGACCCTATGTTATCCACGTCCCTAGCTATCTTTGAGATACCATGGACTTCCTGAGGAAAATCCAGTCCATTGGTGAGCTTCCAGAAAACACCATTATGGTCACTATGGATGTAAGAGCTCTTTACACCAACATCCCTAGAATGATGGATTACCAGCTATTAGAACTATCCCACATGATGCCACAGCAAAGCTTGTGACTGAACTTTGTGAATTTGTGCTCACCCACAACCATTTCAGATTTGAGGATAATTTATACCTCTAAGTCAGTGGCATTGCTATGGGCACCCACATGGCCCCACAATATGCCAACATCTTTATGAGTGACTTAGAACAACATTTCCTCAAGTCTCTTCCCAAAACACCTCTCCTTTACCTATGCTACACTGATGACATCTTCATCATCTGGACCCATGACAGGGATGCTCTTGAAGATTTCCACAGAGATTTCAACAATTTCCACTCCACATTCAAATTGAGCCTGGAATACTCCACACAGGAGATCCACTTTCTCGACATTACAGTACAAATCAGGGATAGAAATATCAACACCAACTCATACCGAAAACCTATTGATTGGTATAGTTACCTGCATCCCTCATCCTAAACACACCGCATGATCCATCATCTACAGCCAAACCCTAAGATATAACCACATTTGCTCTTATCTCTCAGACAGAGACAGACATCTTCAGGATCTCTATCAAGCATTCTTAAAACTACAGTACCCACCCAGGGAAGTAAAAACAAATTGACAGACCTAGACGGGTACCTCGAAGTTATCTACTGCAGGAGACGCCCAAGAAAAAAAAAACACAACAGAACGCCACTGCTCACCACATACAACCCTCAAATCAGACATCTACAACAGATCATTAAGGACCTACACTCTATTCTAAAAGATGACCCCTCATTCTCTCAAGCCTTGGGAGACAAACCTCTCCTTGCCTACAGACAGCCACCCAACCTTAAACAGATACTCACCAGCAACTACAGATCTAACAACAGAAACATTAGAGCAGGCACACACCCCTGCAACAAACCACACTGCCAAGTCTGCGCACATATCTGCACAATAGATAACACTGTAGGTCCTAATCAAGCCAACTACTTTATCAAAGGATTATTTACCAGCTCATCTACTAATGTGCTCTATGCCATCATGTGCCAGGAATGCCCCAACACCTTATACATTGGACAAACAGGATGATCCCTGCGCAAAAGAACAAAAGAACACAGAACTGACATCAGAAATCAAAAACAAACAAGCAAACAAACAAACAAACCAGTTGCTGAGCTCTTCCATCTTTCTGATCACTTGATAAATGATTTGTTAATGACTATACTCAGGGACGTCAGTGGGACATTAAGACTTCAAAGAAGAAAAGCTGATCTAGAATTCATATGCAAATTAAATTGTGTGAAAACAGAATCAAATCAAGACTATGTGTCATTTTCCCATTACAAAAAGTAATTTGACTTCAGCATTCCCAGGGTTTGACCCTAAAAAACTGCTCTGATTTGCTGTTACTGTATGACCTGATTGTATGTTTTACATTCCCTTGCATTTATTTTCATTCCATTCTGTAAGTTCCAGCATCTTTGAAGCATCTGATGAAGTAGGATTTTCTCCCACAAAAGCTCAGGAGAAAAGTAAATCTGTTAAGTCTTTATGTGCCACACGACTCCTTGTTTGTTTTGCTGGACCAGACTATCACAGCTGCCCCTTTGGAAATTAAAAGCTTAACTCGTTTTTCAAGGCAGGAGTTATTAAATCGAATTAAGCAAGTGTTTAAGTTGGCTTAATAAATTCTAAATATAGATGAGAAATTGCTTAAGTCGACTTAAGCTTCTAGTGAAGACATACTCCTTGTTTGTTTTAGTGAACTGACTGACATGGCTACCACTTTGGAAAAGGTAATAGTGTTCTTGTAATATAACTTTGACATTTGTAACATGTTCAAGACTGTGTAATTAAAAAAAAAAATATGAAGACACAGATCAATATGAAGCACATTAAAGGGACAATACATTGATAAATAATCACTCTCAAAATTGAACAGCAAACAGGAATCATCATCAAACATAGTAGTTTCAAGTGGTGTCAATCCTTGGCCATACAACATTGAACATTTATATCAACATCCTGAAATAAAAATTAAAATTTGCAGATTATGCAATGATTGGCAGTCTTGTGCATTTGAATTGAATAACTATTTCAGATTGTTCAGTAACAGGCACGAGTATATTATTTAATTGAACACCGTGTCTTATTTCTTCCAGTATGGCACTCTTCTGTAATAACAAGTAACCTCATTGAATGCCCAGTTTTGTTTATAACATATCTTTGCAGACTCATTCACTAGTTTTGAAGGGTTCTTTCCTTGAATATCTAGACTATATTAGTAATGTCAAGGCAAAACCCAAGCTTAAAAATTTCCAGGTACTGTATGCCATTATAAACACTTTTCCCTACCACCCTTTAGGAACAATTGAAAGAGAAAGATCTTCATAGGTTTTTGTTTTTGTTTTGTTTTTTTTTTTTTGGACTACTAACTGCATATATGTGGGATCTGAGTTATTACAGATAATTCTTTCCAGGTGTCTAGCTGGTAAATCTTGCTCCTATGCTCAGTGTTTAACTAACTGCCATAATTGGGGCCAGGAAGGCATTCCCCACCCCCCACCCCTTGGGCAGATTGTCAGGGATCTTTGGACTTTTTTTCTTATTATGCAGCATGAGGCATGGGTCACTTGCTGGTGGATTCTCTTGAAGTCTGTAAATCATTATCTAAAGACTTCAAAAAATCAGTTTTTGATTAGGTCTATTACAAGAGTGGGTGGTTGAAGTTCTGTGGCCTGCATTGAGCAGTATGTCACATTAGATAATCATGGTGGTCCATTTAGAACTTACAGTCTATGAGTTAATGAGTTTCAAATAAAAATGGCTGTTGATTCACATGTAGAAAAAAATAGAGAGTTTAACATACTGAAAAAGGGGAGGTGTAAATAATGAAGACAAGTGATCACTTTTCTGGAGCAGTCAGCATTAGTTTATAAAAGTGGCAAATGCTTATGTTGCAGAATCAAACCAGCTGATATACCGATGCCCACGGAGTATGATTTCTGCCCTTTGTATTTCCATCCTTTGTAGTGCATGGAGCAGAGCTCTTATGGAAGAGAACAGCACATTCTCAAGCAATGAAAGAACATGCCAGAATACAAACAAAAAAGGGGGTAGATTTAAGTTTTCAGACCGGGCATTTCCCAACTGCTGAGTAGAGACTGAGTCTGCAGCTTGAATGATCTTCTTTTGTGCATTAATTCTTTTTCTGTGAAGGAATTCTTATTTCTTCCAGGAACATGCACAGGGATTTAAAAGTAACTGCTTTTGGAGGGGAACTTTAAACACAGCCCCCTGAACTTCCACCTCCGGCCCTTCATACACCCCAGATGGACTCCAAATACTTATTGGAGGATGCTGCAAAGGACAGGACGGACCTCAACCGGTTTCCCCATACCCCCTGTGCTGCCAGTTTGGGTTCTCTCCTAGCACCATTTAGTGGAGCTCAGTGGGCACTCTAGCTGTAATAATGTTCCCAGGCACGTCCCTTCACCTACACTCAGCTAGACTTTCACCTTGTGAGAAGGAGGTGAGGATGATCTCATGAGAGTGAATTCCACATCTGGGGCAGAAGCTCAAAGATGGTGCTGAAGGTGATTTCTAGAGGGCTTCTGCCCTTGCTTGCCCCACTTGTGCATGCACATTAGTAAGACTTAACCTTGAGAACAGAGTTCTGCAGCACAGACTCTTATCATGAAAACTACACCAACAAGGACTTTGTTTTTGACTAGCAGAAGGCTGCTAGTCGAGAGGGTCAGAGGAATGGGTAGATGAAGTCACATGCTGGGTCTGGGGGACATTCCACAGGAGGACAGACTGTTCCAGTCTCTTTGCCCTCCCACCTCCCAATTTAGCTTCTCCCAAGGATCCCAGTACCTTGTTTGCTGTTTGTCCTGAGATTAAGAAGTTGCTTCGTATTGTCTGGGCACCAGTCACTTGAATGAAAAATAAATGCAGCAGCTGAAGGCAGAGAGGGGAAAATGATGAAAAAAGTGCAAAATATAGCTGAAAGTTCAGAAGAAAAGATGATAAATTCAGAATCTTAGAATATTCTGATTCTGAGCTTTTATAGATAAAGATGAGTGGATTATTATATGTGGCCAAATTACAAATCATGCCACAGTCATTTTGATTCCTTTACAAGCTGAACTATTATAGCAATGGCAGCAGATGAAGTCCACTACAGAGAAAATTTCAGAGAGAATCAAACTCTGGTTTGCCTGAAAGACTTAATGACTGTGCAATGGAGACACCCTTTTATCACAGTCACACTCTCAGAAACACCCTGTTGATGGCAGGGAAGGAAAAATTGCATTAATTTGACTGTGCTTCTGGGAGAAATTCATTCAGGCACTGGAGAATTTGAGGTTAGAAAAACAAACAAACCACATGCTTCTCTGGAGAAATGCAAGTTGAAAATGTTCTGAGTGGGGCTGGTTGAGAGTTAAGAAGAAAACACAACCATTTTGCCAAAAATTTCATGAACAAAATTCATTCAGTTTCCATACCAATCATTTGTGTAACCAAATTGTTCTTTGTGCGAAGTTGGGAACATACACTCAGATAAAATGTAAGTGGAGACTGTGGAAGCAAGAGATGAAATCTGACTCTGGAATATCAATCCCCACATTGCTTTAAAATTAATGATGTTCCAAGGGAGTTGTGTGCATAAATCCCATAGGCCTTTTTTGAAAATTCCAGGCAAACAAGTCAAAAATACCATTCTGAGAACTGAGATACAAGCATCTGAATAGGACAGAATATGGCTCCATAACCCAGGGATGGAGTGCAGGACCAAGATTTATGAAGTTATGAAGGTGGCTTAAGATGCAAATAGGCACCTTTATGGGATTTACAACAATGCCAGAGATATGGACACTGAACCTCTATTAATGTTAATGTCTAGTGCTGCAACTATTGTCAGTGGCAGCTGTTAGCTAAAACAATGGGGGTTTGTGCTTTCTTTTCCTAGATTCCCAGGTTTGTTTCCCAATTCAGTGGACCCACATGGAGGTGAATGTCTTAAATCAAAGGGCAAAAGGCTTGTAAAATATCACTACTGTTTAAAAACATGTTTCCAATCATGTTTATTCCAGAGTCAAGCTCAATTATTATGTATGCATTTTACACTACACCCCCATATACACCCTGATAGCATAATTGTGCATCACTACCTTTTGGTGTAATTGCGTCTTAAAATTATGTCATGTAATGTGTTTTTGGAATGCACACAACATATTGACCATTATTGTTAAAGTAATGTGTTCCCTGCAGTGTCATGTGTCGAGTTATGTGGCTTTGCTGTGTAATATTCCCAAATATGTGATTCATGGCTTCAAATAGGTCTAAACAGAACTATACTGAACTGAGGAGCAATTCGTGACTCAGGACTTGTGTGGAACAAATCAGTTTGAAATTCCAGAAACCCAGAACTGGCCCAGGCATGAACAAACTACTCCACAAAAGTCTACAGTGATTCAGGGCATGGATGGAATGAAACATGGGCACTGTTTCCAGCTAACCTTGAAGGGGTGGGTGAGGGACAAAATCCCAAAGGGGACAAGGAATATGTTAAAAAAGGGAGACATTTTGCAACTTTTCCTTCTTTTACCTCCATCTATAACAGGGGTGGCCAAACTTACAGAACTCAAGAGCTGCACAAGTCGATTATTAAACCTTTGAGAGCCGCACTGAGGCATATAACCACATATTTTTACCTACTGTGACCGGGTGCTGGTCTGCTACTGCTGCACAGCGTCCATACTCCCTGGCGTCTCAGGCCTGGGGTAAATCAGCCCCCTGGTAGGATCTCCCTACCCAGGCAGGCGTTGCAGGCTGCCAGTCCCTCTGGCTGGGGCCCTCTAGGTAAGGCTTCTGGCGTGCCCCTTCCCCTTTTAGAAAGGCGAGGGGAAGGGGGGTGCCTGCTCTGGTAGCTGCTGAGAGGGGTTTCTTTTCCCTGCACTGTGCTGCCACTCCAGCCTCTTGGCTTCCTGGACCTCACACAAGCCTCTGAGGCTTCCTTTCACTCCTATCCTTCCTTCCTGTGTACTAGAGGAGGTGTGGCTTTTATAGGGCCTGGGCAGCCCCTAATTGGACTCAGCCATCTCTGATTGCCCTGCAGCTGTTTCTCCTGCTGGGAACAGGGCTTCCAGCATTCTGGGGCTGACAACCTACCCTCAATCACCCTTCTCCTGGAGAAGAGAAGGAAGAGGGACTGCTGCTGCTGCTGTTTGTGGGGCTTCTAGACCCTGCTCCTGCTCCTGCCTTGCCTGCCCCAGCTCCAGCTTCTCCTGTTCCTGTTCCTGCCGCCGCCACCACCACCACCACCACCCGCTGCCGCTGCTGTTCCTGCACCCTCCACATCACTGCTGCTGCTGTTGCTGTTGCTGTTGCTGTTGCTGTTGCTGTTGCTGCTGCTGCTGCTGGCTGGCCTCCTCCCACCCACTCCCCTCCTCTGTGGGGAGTGGGGGGG
>ML682106.1:1607016-1644826 GCA_007922195.1 Podocnemis expansa
CCCCCCCGGCAGTCCCCGTCCCATACGCCGAGCCGGCTGCTTGACTTGCAGCCGGTCCCCTTCCGAGCCGCGCCCCGACAATATCTGTACACGCTCGTGCTCCACACCATCCATTTCCTCTTCCTCGCGTCCCACCCCGATACCAAATGGCGGGACCTCCTTCCACCTGTAGAGGGCGAGGACCCCCGGTGGGCCAGCCTTTACTTCGCTCTGACCCGACGGCCCACCGGGGACATCAGTTGGCGGCTCCTCCATGGAGCTGTGAGCACGGGCGTGTACTTGGCGCGGTTCACCGTCCGCCCCGGGGCCTGACCCTTTTGCGGCGTGAGAGAGACCCTGGTGCACGCTTTCTTAGAATGCGCCAGGTTGCAGCCCCTTTTCCGGCTCCTCCAGAACCTCTTCCGGAGGTTTTGGCTGCACTTCTCCCCACACATGTTCCTTTATGCACTCCCTATCCGAGGCCCCACAAAGTCGCGGGACCTCCTCGCCAACCTCCTCCTGGCCTCCGCAAAGCAGGCCATTTACAAGACCAGAGAGAGGAGGTTGGCTGAGGGAGGGGCCTGCAACTGTGGGGCTTATTTCCGGTCCCTCGTTCGTGCACGTCTCCGGGCAGAGTTCCTCTGGGCGGCGTCCACTGGCTCCCTCGACAGCTTCCGGGAGCAGTGGGCGCTGTCCGGGGTTCTCTGCTCGGTGTCCCCTTCCGAGTCCCTTGTTGTATACCTGTGACCTCACACCCGTCCCTGTTTTTTCATTAGTTGTCCCAAGGACTTGTTTGAATGCGGGTCTAGTGCCACCTCCCCATAGGCTGGGGGAGGGGTTTTAGAAGTGGTTGGGCTGGCGCCCACCCACCACCACCCTCATTCAATAGGATCACCCTTCTATAACCATCAGCCCTGGCTTTGTTACACTACTCCAAAATTACTAAGCTTAACATTCATTGCAAACTCTAATTTTATCATAAAAATAGGGCAAACATTGATCCACTAATGTCAGATTCTAATAATTATTTAAGATTACCATGAAACTAGGCCTATAGAGTAAAAATTTAGCTGTTGCTAGATGTAGAAGACTACAGGTGGCAAGTTTGTTTTTTTTTTCTTTTTTTAAATCTGGGCAGTAACTTGTCAATGCAGCAGGTAAAAGCTCTCTGAGATGCTGATCTCTAATAGTGTGTTCACACAGCAGTCTTATTTCAAAACAACAGAGGATGTTTTGAAATAAGAAAGGCCATGTTCACACGATGCACCGTTGTTTTGAAACAACTTAAACCCCATGTGGGGATGAAATAACGTTGTTTTGAAATGATTGTTTCAAAAAAATGCCGTCTGAACATGTTGTTTCGAAACAATGGTGACTCGTTTCGAAATAACTGTTGTCTGAACCTGCTATTTCACTTTGAGCTTTTTTCCTTAATTTGAATTAACAAACTTAATTCAAATTAACTTATTTTGAAATAAGGCATTATTTTGATACAACTTGTATCCAAAGAACTTGTATCAAAATAACCCCCATGTGTGAACATAGCTTAAGTATTCCACAATGTTTTGAATTTCATTGTAGAATATGATGCTTCACAGCAGTAAGTTGTGCCAAAAATTGAAAGTAATCTATGTTCAGTTTTATACTTCTCTCCTTTGTATTTTCATTTCTTAGTATTCCACATCATGTTTAAGACTTGTAAAATATAATTTTAACAACGAGTATGCTGCATTAGGGCCTATGAGAAAATCTAAACATGCTATGGCTTCTCTGACCACGTCATGCTTCTCTCCCCCACCCTCTGTTGCCACTTCCCTGCCGTCTCTTACCACACTGCTGCTTCTCTGTTCTCCTCAACCATGCCACACTTCTGCCTCCCACCCCATCCTGGCACCTACCATGCCCCAGCTTCCCTGCCAATATTTCTGCCAGTAAACTTCTTCACTAAAATACTCATGGACAGTGAAGACAAAAAGTTCTGAGGACTCAGACACAATTAATTTTAAAATGAGAGCAATAGTAAGGGAAAACACTGCTCTCATCTTAATCCTGTGAAGAGATGCACACAGGGAGACCTTTTCAACTGTTCAGAAAAACAACAGATCAATGAGAATGTATGGGGACAGAAAGTGCAAGATCAGAGCCTGTTTCAGTAAGTGCTTTGGAGTCCATTCACAGACGATACTATGGAAAAAAATCCCATTGAGTTTATTCAGTTTGGGGTCAGGCCCTGTATAAGTTTTAAATATCAATATTTGTTTTTTATAATACAAAGTAAAATCTTTACTGGTGAGAGATTTTTTTCAGGAAGTTTACAACACAATTTTCTGTCCTCAGTCCTTCACAACAATTACTCTTTTCTAATGGGCTCAGATGCCCACAGAGTCATTCATGAAGACTGCACTGAAGTATAGATTTTGACAATACACCAAAGAAGGATTAATACATGTTGAATGCTATTTAATCAGTAGAAGTATAGTGCTGCTATTGAACTTTGCCATGAATGTAAATTATCTTGGTAATTGACTTAGTTATGTTAATTAAAATTTTCTTATAAAATAAATGTGCTAGCAGTTCCTTCTGCAAACAGAAGACATACTGATGTTTCAGGCACACTTGTTCAATGGACTTAAGGAATTTTTTTTCTAAAGCCAGTTTTCAGTACTGGTGGTCTATCTTAAGTCTAAATCATTTTGCATGCTGAAAATGAACCATGATCTATAATAAGTACTTGTAACATACTTTAAATAGGGGGCTTTTTAAATAAACTTTTGACAGTAGTCAGTGGTTTTGGATGTAACACTTGTGTCAATTTTCAGTCATTTCTGATGAGTCTTATTTCTCAAAATAAAAATACAAGAGAAATAATTTTGCATTATATTACAATATCTGGAAATGCCAGGTGATTTTTAAAAAATAAAATTAATTTACAATTGCTTTTCGGGTTTAAATTGCTAATTATCATCACTTATCTGTAGTTCATTGTAGACTTGTTCTTCATCAATTTATGTTGCCAGTTCTAAAAATATTTATCCAGAAAACAATATCAAAAAAGAAAAGTATTTAAAAAATCATGCACTGATGTAATTAAAGACTGTATCATTATGCACACAGACAATGAGGGTAGAAATTAATATTGTGGGGGTAAACTGTAGAATCTGGCAGTTACTTGCTCCGAGTGCTGTCTTTACACCTGATGGCTTGCTTTTCCCTGTGGGCTCTCACAATGCGGCCCCTCCCCTCCTTTCCCTGCTTTTATCAGGCTGCTTTTTCCTTGTCCGCTTTCACAGTGCTGCCCCTTCCCCGGGTCTGACCCCGCTGCTTTTTCCTGCCGCTTTCACAATGCTGTTCATCCACTTCCAGCACTTACCAGGCCACTGCCTCCCTACTGTCCCCAACCACTGCAAATTTCTTGCCCCTGTCTCCTGCTATGCCGCCCTTCCCTCCTGCTCTCTCCCAGTAGCCACAATTTTTCTTTAAAGAGCCGCATTCGGCTCGCGAGCCAGTTTGGCCACGTCTTATCAATAAAGATCACCAAACAACTAAATACAAACCCGTGGGGGAACCTGGCTATGAATGAATCCAGCTTGTCTCTGGTGATAATCATCTACATTTATAAGATTGTTGACTGCATTGAGATTAGTTTAGAATTTTTTTTTATTTTTTTTTTGGCTTTCATTTAGCTTGGTCAAACCTCACTTGTTTTCCTCTGACTCAAATCAATGTTCTCTGTAGGCTGTGTGGTTGGGCGATCATGCAGTGGCCGTCACTCACCCACGAAGTGAACACTGAGGCCCATGCAAGGCAGGCAGCCACAGATTCTACCTGGCCCTGGAAGACACATTCCTCGGGGGACCAGGCTGGGGCTGGGGGAGTTTAAAATCTCCCACTGACCCTGAGCACGCTCAGACTCATGCTAAGGTTGAGAGTAACCTGTGGCTGGCCATGCTGGGTAGCAGCTTCGGGACAGCAGCCAGGTAAGGGGGGAGAGCAATGAAGTTGGGGATGGGAGCTAGTAAAGAAAGGGCATGGGGGGATCAGAGGTGGGTATCGAGGAGTCAGCATGGGGGGTGGCTTAGGGAAGGATTGCAGCCCAGGGGAGCAGCTGCCACTGGCCATGATAGAGACCAAAGTCGTTGGGTGGGGGGAGATCGTGCCTGGCAGATGAGTTGGTGAGGTCGGTGGGGAACGTCCGGGCCCAGCAGTGAGTGTCAGGGAGTAAGCAGGGGGCAGGAAGTATAAGGGCCTGAGGAGCCATTGGTGGGGCCTGAGCTAGAGAGCAAAGGGGTCAGGTCTGGGGAGATGGCAACTGGTCGGTGGACGGGGCGTTTGGTGGGGAAAGTCTCCCCAACCCCCTGAAAGTAATATATATTTTTTCTCCACTTCTACTCAGAATCTTGCAGATGATATTTGGCTCCTCTCAGTCAGTCATTAAATGCAAATTATTCTTTGTTAGATTCTGATTTTATTTTTTTACTAGATTAGACTTGAACAAATACAAGTCCTTCTGAAACTTGCATTTCTTTCAAGAATGAACATCATTGCCAATGCATTCCTTTTAGGCTGTGTTCACACGTTAAATGTTATTTTGAAATGAGTTATTTTGAAATAAAATCCTTAAATAACTTAAATTGAAATAAGAGCAAGTTAATTCGAAATAAGGGAAGCCCTCAAAGCGAAATAGCATGCCCTGTGTGTGGACATGCTATTTCATTTCAGGAGAGGGGCAGCATGGGAGCCAGCATGGGAATCAATCCCCTGCCTGGCTCTCTGAGGGGTGAGCCAGCAGCCGGGGCAGAGTTAGCAGGGTGCCCCATCCCCCAGCCCTTGGCCGTTTGCAGGCAGATTGGGGGGGGGTGCTCCCCCAGCCCCTGAGAGGCTCTGCAGGCTGGTCAATTTCACAAGATGAAATCAACCAGGCTGCAGAGTGGCTGGACTCAGCAGCCTGGTCAATTTCACTTTTGTGAAACTGACTGGCTTGCGGACCCTGTCAGGGACTGGGGAGCCTGCACCCCCCTCTCCCCGGCCGCTTGCAAGTGGCCAGGGACGTGCCGCCAGACATTGCTCCTGGCCTCTTGAAGCAGCCAGGGGCACTGGAGCTGGCATCTCCCCTGGCCACCTGCAAGCGGCCAGGGGCTGGGGGACTAGGGCACCCTGATAGCTCAGCTCCTGCAGTCATCCCAGCAGCAGGGGTGCAGGGCTCCCCACCAGCTCTGCCAGGCAGTGTGGGACTGGTTGGCCCCGCTGGCAGGCTGAAGACATGGCAGAGCCACGGGTGCCCAACCTGCTGGCCACCCTGCCAGCTCTGGGGGGGCTGCAGCCCCCGCAGGGCCGCAGGTGCCCAACCCGCTCACCTCGCTGCCAGCTCTGGGGTGCTGCATCACCCATGGGACCACAGGTGCCCAACCTGCTCGCCCCGCTGCTGGCTCTGGGGTGCTGCAGCACCTGCGTCCTAACTGCGTTGTTTCGAAACAACCGTTTACAAACAAGGGCTGTTTCAATTATAGCCCAGGTTTTATTCTTCCAAAATGACAGATCTTATTTCAAAACTATGGGGTTCCATCATTTGAAAATAAAGGAACGTGGTTTGGACATGCCACTCTTTATTTCGAAAGAATGGCTGCTGTTTTGAAATAAAACCCTGGTGTGGACACAGCCTTAAATACCTCCCTGCTCAGACATGGGGAATCCTGTGACTCACCCATATTGCTTAAACATTGTGCAAGATATTACAGTAATCTTAGACAGCAATTAGCAGTTAGAGACAGAAGGCTTTTAGTCCTCCAATCCATCTTCCTTCCTTCAGTTGTTCTCCATAATATGTTTTGAAGCATTTGATTCAATGTACTGTAGTTTGGTTACTTTCATTTGTGGACAGTCTGTAGTGCTAATGCGGGTGCATAGTTTTTGATATTTCTGCAACTGAAATTTAGATGCTGTTTCATCAACAACAATCCTAGTTTTCTGCAGCGATGCTGTCCCAAGATATCTGTGTCATGTGCTTACCACTGCTGCTCATGGTCCAGAACTCAACTTGGGTTTTTTCTGCACAGAACAGTAATGTGCCCGATGTGGGATATTATTTCTAAAGTGCACTCTAACGCTGCACATTAATTGGTCTGTGCAGATCCTATCGGTGTGCATGAAAGGTTTTCTGTTGAGCTATTATATAATACCAAAACAATACTACTTAAAGCACACAAGGGAGCCTTTACTGCACACCAGCAGGATCTGAATGGACCAATTAATGTACACCATTAGAAATCACATTTTCATAGTGTGTGCTATTTCACCAGACAAACAAGGGTTTAGCATCAGTTTCCACCTTGTTAGTCCTTCTGTGAAGTCAACAAGACCTGGGGATAGCCTTCTCTGTGTGCAACCTGGCTGAAGCTGCCCTTACTATCAATGGGTATGTCTACACTGTATGTTCAAGTCAACTTAAGGGCCTTAAGTCAACTTAAACAAATCCCTGTCTACATTGCAGAGCCATAAAGTCGACTTTAGCATCAGATAAAGTTGACTTTATAACTTCCACTTATGAAGTCAACTTTATAGTTAAGTCGACTTAATTGGATTCCCAACCACAAAAAACATGGGGATGGGGACTGGCTAGAAGATACAACACAGGTGGGAGCATTCCCAGCCATGTGGATCACAGCCAAACTCCACATATTCCCCAACTGATCCAGCATCTCCAGACTGAGCACCGCAGCCTGCCCTGACATATCCACCATTCTCAGCCCGACCCCAGCATCCCAGCCGGACCCCAGCATCTCCCTCCATCACAGCTGGACCTCAGCATCTCAGCCCAACTCAAGCATCACAGCCCAATCCCAGCATCTCCCTGCATCACAGCCTGACCTCAGCATCTCAGCTCGACCCAGCATCTCCCTACATTGCAGCCTGACCCCAGCATCTCAGCCCGACCCCAGCATCTCAGCCTGACCCGGCACCTTGCCGCATCACAGCCTGACCCCAGCATCTCCCCTATTCTTAGCCCGCCTCGTATGTCTTCCCTGTTCTTAGCCCGACCCTGCCTGTCTCCTCTATTCCTAGCTACCCCCACATGTCTCCCCCATTCCTAGGCCAACCCTGCATGTCTCCCTTGTTCTTAGCCTGAGCCTGCATGTCTCCCGTGTTCTTAGCCCGCCTCACGTCTCCACTGTTCATAGCCAGCCCCACGTCTCCACTATTCTTAGCTCACCCCGCATGCCTCCCCTGTTCTTAGCCTGCCCCTGCATGTCTCGTTCCTTCTCTGCCCAAACCCATGTGCCTCCCCCCTTGCCCTTCTCAGTCCAGGCCTCGGTGTCTTCCCCTTCTCTGCCAAAAGCTGTGTGTCTCCTGGCATTTTGAGTGTGGACGTGCTAAGCCAGGTTAATAAGATCTACTTTAAGCAGATGTTATAAAGCCAGCTTAACTGAGCCCTGTTGTGTAGACATAGCCAATGACATAAAAATCAGTGTGGTATCAAATGCACTGTATTCAATATACGCTTTTTCATCCAATTTGGAGTGTCCTGATTGAAGCTTTGTAGATACATGAAGTTATCTAAGCATTCATAAAAACATCAAGAATTTGTAGAGAACAAGTAGTCAATTGGGCTGGAAATTTGTTACAAGAGAAATGTGATGTTTGGCTCAAACAGCATGCCATGTATCAGGCCAGAGTGATTTATTTATTTATTTTTACAGGCAGGTAGAAGCGACAAATAAGAGGTATGATAGAAATGCCAACAAAACTTTTTAGCATTGCAAATAGTGTTGCTCCTGTGCATGAAAACAGTCCTAGAAAGTTATTTATTGTACAAGAAGCTTTGTTGAAAAGGTGTTTGGAACAGATATTTTTAGAAGGAAATATTTAATAGATTATGTATAATTCTTACTGAAGAAATATTATTGAATTGAGAACCGGTTAAGGGGATTGCTTCAGTCATCAGACACTTAGGTTATGTCCATACACAATCTTTAAATTGAAATAGCGCTGATTATTTCGATTTAAAGAAGGGTAGGTCCACACTATGTTTCCTTATAGCAAAATGAGGAGCTCCCACATTTTGCTATAAGAAAAGCCATATTGATAGAATAAAACCTAGTTTAATAATGATATGACAGTTAAATAGAAACTCATATTGATATAACGCTATGTGGACGTGGTACATTGATTTAACTGTTATACTCATTTAGACACTGGTTTGACCTTCCTTCCAGGGTGCATGGCAACCTGGAAGGAAGGGCCAGGGTTAGGCACCCTGCCCAAGGGGAGTGGGGGGATGGAAAGGACCCCTACTCTTGGCTCCCACAGTGCTATCCAGGTGGCGGGGCAAGGGGCCCTGCACTCTCGGCTCCCTATGTGCTAGCTGGGTGGTGGGGGACAGGACCCTGTGCCTGGAAAAAGAAGCCCTGGCTGGATGCAGGGAAGGGACACCTGTGCCTAGCTCCCACAGTGCTGGCGGGGCAGCAGGGGAAGAGGCCCCATGTGCCTGGCTCCCCATGCACTAGCTGAGCAGCAATGGAAGGGACCCCATGGACCCGCTCCCTGTGGGCTAGCTGGGCGGCGAGGGAAAGGGAAGCCCCAAACCACAATATTTCACTGTCCCTTGGCTTTGACAATCCCCTAAAAGTGACAGATTCCTGTTAAAAATCCCTTGTCCCCTCAAAGAAAGTGATGTTTTCAACTTTCTACTGAATACTGGATTGGTACCAACCATGAACTCTGGGCCAAAAATTACGAGGGAATTCCTCCATTTTTCATTTCCAGCCCCTTTCCTGGTTGTTTTAAGCAAATTCACATCCATGTGCCCCCAGGTTTGACAGCAGCTGAGTGGTGGTGTTCTTGTGGGTTTTTGTGTGTGTGAGAGAGAATCCTAATGTGACTGATTTTGAAATTTAGGTTACCTAACATTGCAGGGAGGCATGTACGCACCTTTGTCAGGCTTGTCTTTGGTTGATTAATTTTCCTCTTCCCCTATGAAACATTCATACTGGAAGGCTTATGTGGCAGGGACTGTGTGTTGGTATGTGTTTTTTTGTTTGTTTGTTTGTTTTCTCCTTCACTGTACCAAGTCATTGGGATTCTGATCTCTTTGGTGCCTAAAAGTGTTACTGTAATAATAAACTAATAAATGACAATTAATCATTCAACTAACACTTGACACACAGCCAGCAGATAGGAAACAAAGCCTCTTTGGCCATTTGTTCTTCTCCGGCTGCACACCGTCATCATTGTGCATTGCATCCTAGAGGTTATTGGCCAGTACCTAGCCAGATTGTTCTGCCCCACAGTACAGAATCCTCTACTACATTCTCTTTATGTTCAAGAGCCAGGATTGTCCACCTACAAATGATCTCGCATTGCAATGCAGGCTGATCTGTGCAGCTGTCTATTCCATTGCTAGCTTCTCTTTACGATGCCCAGACAAAATCGGCATTAAACAGTGATAAGGTTGCAAATATGTGTCAGTAAATTTGGGTTAAATATCCTGGGTTGTTATAATCCAGGGGTGGCCAAACTTAGGGAACTCAAGAGCCACACAAGTTGATTATTAAGCATACCAGAGCCAGCAACATGGAGAAGAAGTATGTCTCTCTCATTCACTGACCAGCCAGCCCAGCTGGGTAGGTGCCTCTGCTGCCCCCACGGCCAGCAAAGCAAGGCCAACCAGCAACAGAACGTCGAGGGCGGCGGGGGGGGGGGGCAATGCCTCCCTCGCCCACTGACCAGCCAGCCTGGCCTGGTGGATGCCCCACCACCCCCACCAGGAGCCTGGCCAGCCATCCAGCCAAGGTTGGTGTGTGCCTCCCCTGCTGACCAGCAAACCTGGCCAGACAGACAGAAAGCAAGCCAGAGTCTGGGGGGCTTCTCTCCCTGGCTCCCTCCTTCACCCCACTGCCAGCAAAGCCTGGCAGCCAGCAACACAGGGTTGCAGGGGTGCCTCCCTGGCTCCTTCCCCTGCTGACCAGCCTGCCACCTGGGACTGGGAAGGTGCCTCCCCCCTAAACCAGCCCTCAGCACACCGCCACCTTTTCCTTCTTGGCATGGGTCTGGCAGAGGCTGGAGCAGCTGTGCTGGCCGCATGGCTGGGGCCCAGACTTCTCCCCCATCCCACTCCAGCATTCACCTGACCAGGCCTTGCATGCTGGTGGCAGGGCGCGAGAGGACCTTCTCCAGCGGCCGTGTGGCTTTGGGAAGAATATGCCTTCCCCAAGGCACATTCCTCTTCAGGGCTAGGTAAGGTTTTCTGGCAGCCAGTGAAATCTTCCACATGGGGCCTTGTAGTTACAGCCCTGCGACCAGGGTCTCGGGGGGATGAAGCAGGCTTGCCTGCCGCTCTCCCCTCCAACATGGGGGGGGCAGGGCATGGAGGCCTCACCTCAGCCCTCCCTCTCAAGGGACAGCCCTGCAGGTCTCTGCCTGCAGTACCACTCTCACACACAGCAGGCTCTATGAAAAGGCTGCAGGGGGAAGAAGGGGAGATGGTGCAGTGCTGTCAGTGGCAGGACCCCAGGGGGAAGGCAAGTGGCTGCTGGCTCCCAGCTACCAGGGGCACGCTTCGGAAGCCGGAAGGAGGTAAGGAACACCTGAATTCCAGCTCTTCTGGGACCCACGGGAGGGAATGCCACCCAAGCTGAAGGTTTGTTTGTTTGTTTGTTTGTTTGTTTGTTTGTTTTCAAGAGCTGCATGTGGCTTGCGAGCCACAGTTTGGCCACACCTGTTATAATCATACAACACAAACGTGCTGAAACCCAAGAACTTCCAAGTTATGGTTAAATTTGTATATGACAATATTACTGTATGAAAATGCAGTTTTCCTCCCAAATAATTGTAACTCTGCAATATCAGAAATTCTTTTCAAGCTCTCCATGCAGTTGAAACTCAGTTAAATTTTGCAAATAAGGAAATAGTTGTATTATTTTATTTATTTATTTTGCATGGGTCATGGTAATTTCCCATCATTGTCCGTCTCACTGAAAGTTTCACCATCAACAGTAATTAAGATGGAGTCAAGGGTTAGAGAAAATATCCTTAATGTAGGATAGAATACATTATAAAGGTTTAGTAATTGTCTCTTAGTAAACACAGGTGATTCAAAGTGAAAATTAAACAAACTCAAGCCAGTCTCAGTAAGAAAATAGTATAGGGCACCCAGACAAACTTAACTCTAACCCACACTGACAAAAAAAACGAGTTGAGGAGAGGAATCTTACTTGTGCAAAACATTTTGACTCCAGAAAGACTAAAATGGTTTAATCATATTTTTATGGAATTTTATGCACCTTTGTTTTGTCCACATTCTTTCATGGAAGAAGTAATGCTTCACTCCTGCAGTCTGGACCAGTGCTCAGTTGTATTACCCCAGTTGTCCACTTCAGGGTCACAACTTACCGTCATGTGTGAATCCCCACTCTTGGGTCAATTCATGCCAGTCACTTGTCTGTAATCAAACCCTCAGCCACTGGAACCTTACTCTTGCTAGGCACTCGTGATGGTCTCCCAGCAAACACCCTTAGTCCCAGGTGCAAGTCTAGAAACTACCATATTCCAAGGTTCAGGGCACCCCTACTGAGCCTTGCAAGCTCATTTACACTTATCCAGCAATTTAACAGAAAACTTACATGCACCAGCTTTGCTATCAGTGAGGCCTTTATATGCACACACAAATTCTCATTCAACATTGCACTACTTTTGCTAAAAGAAATCTAAGTTTATTGACTACAGTATTATATTAAGTGAATATTGGTGAAGATATTGTGAAATCAAATAATCGCTCAGTCAAGGAGATAATCGCGATCAAATAAAAAGAAGAAAAGAAAGGAATTCTAAGCTAAAATCACTAGTTTCAGTCTTTGTCCAGTTTGAGGACAGGCCTGGATGCTGATGGTTTCACACAGATAAAGGAGTCTCTTTCTTTTAGCAGGATTCCTTGACCACACCCCCAGGGACAGAGGATCATCCCTGTCTCCCAGTTGGCATAATCTTTCCCTCATGAGACACCTCGCTTGAGTTTCATTGTTATTCTCAATGTCCCCTCTAATTTTCTGTAGGTTGTGCGTGCAAAGTATTTTTTTTGTGCAAATTTTTTGAACCAGTGCCCAAATTTGTGCACACTCCAGCAAGTATGATCAAATTTGTGAGTGCACAAAAGCAAGTTGTATGATGCAAATATTATATACATTTTATTTTGATATGATGATGGAAATGACTTTATAAATCACAAAAGCTTATTTGAAACATGCTACTTGAAACTGCCTTCTTAAAGCAGCATAAAAATATTAGTGCTGTTTATTTTTTGTGTGCACTTTATTTTGTTGTGTGCACAGGTTTCATGGCCTGTGTGCACGTGCACATGCGCACAGCTTAGAGGAAACGTAGGTAATTGTGTGCACACCTTTTCCTGGTGTGGAAGTACAGCTATTTGTGTCTGCACCTATTCAAACCATGTTAAACACATCTGGGGTCATGATCTGGAAGACTTTCATATTTGTACACATGTATGATGTTTCAAGAAACATGTTGTCATCACAGTAATGTAGACCATGCTATGCACATTCCAAAAATGCCTTGCATGACATATTTTGCATTAGACAATACATAATTACACTGTAAGGGTGAGAATGAATGTTATATAAATCACATTACAAGGGTGAATATTGGGTGTAGCATGCCACAGAAGGGGTTTTTGTTCAGCAGTTTCTACAAGGCAAACTTCACCTTATCATACCTGAAGTGCTAGATTATGAGGTTAAGAACTGAGTTAATTAGATGGCTGACTATTATCTCCTTTTCAAAGGAGACCACAGGAGAGGAAGTTATGTGGTAGACAGGGTCTGACCTATAGCATAGAGAAACCACCATGGAGGAAGAGTTGCAGGCTAGAAGGACTTCATTCCTGCTTTCCCATGATTGTCTAGTGGAAGGAAATGATATAATGGTACAGAAGGAATGTGCTGACAAAGGAACACTGTGTGATGTTCCCAGTGATGACATAGAGCAAGCTCATGCAGAGATGGGTGCTATGGAAATTCAGTCTCAGCACAGGTTTGGTTCCACAGAAGAAATGGTGGATGTGGTTAGGGCCACTGATGTGCTTCCAGGAGGTCAGCACCATGTACATCAGGTCACGCAGGAATGAACTGGCCCAAGTGACCACTATCATCAGCAAACAGGCCTGGGAGTTCCTGACCAGAATCTAGCACAGGAGATTGATGACCAGGCAGCAGTTATGTATCATGACAACCAGGTTCATGACCAGCTGTTACTCAGGAAGTGGTAGAAATGAAGGCAGCTGGTGAAAGAGATGGCCTGCTACCCTGAAAGGAAATAGACCAGCAACCTGGAGATATTTGCCATGATGCAGAAGATGCTCGGGCAGGAGATCTTATCCAGCCATGAGTACATGGAGGTATAATGCCAATGTAAAAATTTACTGATTACAGAAATTTCATAAGATCAATCATAATTCCTAGGTGTACATACACAAACTACTTAAACAATTGTAGGGGTACTTGTCTAAAATGAACTCTATTGCTATTTGACTGATCCATTCATGAAACTTTGTTAAACGTAATTCATAGACCATGTTAATTGACTTATTCATAGACTGCTTTGACCACTGGTTTACACTCCTAGCTCTAAAAGCTGCTTCTTTTTGAATCTATCACAGCAAAGCTGTTGGTCTATTACTCGTGCTTTTAGCATTATAACTGATAGAAATATTTGCCTTCTTAAAGTCTTTATAATAGCCATTAGCGATTGTATCTATTTTCTGGGATCCCATTGATTGGGCATGTCTACACTATAAAAGCAAAGTCGACTTTACTAAGTTGACTTAATAAAGTCTACTTAAAGTTGACTTTAAGTAGACCTTATTAAGTGGACTTAGTAAGGCTACACTACATTAAATTGACTTTATAAAGTCAACTTTAAATGGGTGCCCTGGCTTAATTCAACTTTATAAAGTCGACTTTATTAAATCGACTTAGTAACTCCACATTGCCTTAAGTCGACATATAAAGTTGACTTTACTGTTAAGTCGGCTTCATTAAGTGGACCTGATAAAGTCGACTTTATTGCCCTGCAGTATAGACAGGGCTCTGTTTAAGTCGACTTAAGGGCCCTTAAGTCGACTTAAACACATAGTGTAGACGTACCCATTGTAACAAACTTTGTAGTGTAACTGAAGCTCCATGCTACCGGTGTGAAACTACATCCTGAGTAATGCACCCTATAGGTGAACACCGTAATGGCAAGCCCATTTGGTTTTAAAAATGTGAATGTAAGGCGTGCATGTGAAAAGATCAAAGGTTGGAAGCGTACATGATGGGATCAGTCTCAACTGTCAGCCTGTTCTGATGAAGCACCATCTGAAGAATACAGACATCCCTGAAAAAGAAGAAAGAAGGATCCACCCTAGAAAGAAAAAAAAACATTAAAGTCAAATCAAGGCAATTTGAAAGTCATGTCTGCTATTTATTGGTGATCAATGGTCACCAAGCCCCTAGAGCAATACGACACAGCAGGCATTGTAGACTTACTTTGGAATTGAATACCTATAAAAGACTGGGTGAGATCCCAAAGCTTCAGGTAACATTATGCATAACATCAAAGACAAAGGAGTATCACAGCATGCCCAACAGAGACCCTGCTCTTTCTTAGGCTCAGCTTCCCTGACCAGGTAGCTGCCACCAACTACGAACTCCAGCAACGGACCCAAGCAGCAATCACAAGCCACAAGCAGGACTGGTAACTATATGAACTACAGAGCATCTTCTAGTGTGTTCGGTAGCCTAGGCTCATGTGTAGGCATAAGGTAACCATTAACTTTGTTTCTTATAATAAATGTGGCGTATTGCCTTTTCCCCCTTGAAAAAGTTCATTTTTTATTTTTTTTTTTTGTACAACACAATGACATGGACTTTATTAAATGTCATTATTTAATCACTGTTGTTAAATCATTATAAATACATTATTATATAATGTTATATAGTTTATTAAATGTCCTTATTTAAATGCCCTTAATGCTACGCAGTTGTGACAAAAGAGGTGTAGGTGAGAGAGCAATGAACCAAACCAATTCAGTTTTAAAAATCAGTTTTCATTTAAGCTGGGTCTATCCAAATGAAAATGAATCTGTCCTAATGGAAAGATTATTTGCCAGCTATGAATACATAACAAAAAAACAAACAAACAAACAAAAATGTCAGGACAGAGGTTCCAGTGAAAGAAATTTCCATTCTGATGAATAATGGGACCAAATGAGAATAACTTCTAAATAACACTGTAATTTAAAAAAAAAAACCTGCCATATATACAAGATTTCAGTGTGTTTGAGCAATAAGAGAAGTTGGAAGAGTCTGTGACAAGGCAGATTTATGGTTGTTTGCATGCCCAATCAGTGCATTGCTAGACCTTAACACATCTGGATTTCTTTTAAGAGAAATCTCAATCTGGAAAAGGAATATATGTGTGTGAGAGCATGGGGGGAAGGGAGGGTGAGAGATGGCAAAGCAGTTTAACTTCAGTTATTGCTATGAATTATCAACCTTACTTCCATTCTAAAGGAGATGTTGTTTAGGAATAATTAAAGTTAATCTCCAGCCATTCCACCCTCCCTAGTTATTAGAAATAAATAACTCCTATTGGGACATTTGTCCATTACCATCTTGGCCATTGCAGGAATGTTTCCTACAGTCTACTTTTTCCAGAAGATAATTAAGCTTGATTCCCTCTGCTGTAAGTCACACAGTCAAGTTCACTTTTTCAGTTCAGAACAAGAAGAAACCATTTTGTTCATTTCATGCCAGAAAGCAGTCTTCTGGTGATGAGTTTCCTGGTGGCATATTTCACCTCTCTGTTTCTCAGAGTGTAGATGAAGGGATTCAGAGCTGGGATGACAACACTATACACTAGGGTGATGATCATTTCTTCTCCTGTGGAGCTTTCTGAAGAAGGGCGGATGTAGGTGAAGAGCACTGTTCCATAACACAGTGCAACCACAGTTAGGTGGGAGGCACAGGTGGAAAAGGCCTTTCTCCTGCCTTCCTGTGAGTAGACCTTCAGGAAGAGGAAGAAGATGATGTAGAGGTAGGAGAGGAGTGTGAAGATGAAAGGACACAGAACAATGGTCCCTGTGACAATGTTGAGGAGGTTCAGGTTGAGGCTGGTGCTGCTGCAGGCTAGGCTCAGCAAGGGCTTGATGTCGCAGAAGAAGTGATGGATATGGTTGGGCCCACAGAAGTGAAGCCGGGATGTCATGACAGTATGCAGCAGGGCATGCAGGAAGCCAGTGGACCAGGTGACCGCTGCCAGCCACAGGCAGGCCTGTGGGCTCATGACCAACCTATATCGCAGTGGGTTGCAGATGGCCACATAGCGGTCATAGGCCATAACAGCCAGTAGCATAGCCTCACTGCTGCCTAGGAAATGAAAGAAGTGGAGCTGGGCAAGGCAGCCCATGAAGGAGATGGTCTGCTGCTTCGAGAAGAAATGAGACAGCATCTTGGGCACTGTCACCGTGGGATGGAAAATGTCCAGGCAGGAGAGGTTACCCAGGAAGAAGTACATGGGAGTATGAAGATGGGACTCAGCCATTACTATTACCAGGATGGCTCCATTCCCCAGTATACACGTCATATAGAGTATCAGGAAGAAAGTAAAGAGATAGCACTGTAGCCCCCACAGATTAGTGAAGCCCAGGAAAACAAACTCCCTCACCTCTGTCAGGTTATCCATACCTGCAGAAGGAAGACAACAAGGCAGGAGAAAATGAAACTGGCTAAAAGTCCTCGGGGTCAGGGGGATCACTGCGGGTGGAGTTGTAATAGAAAGTGAGATCCTGAGACATGAGGCCTAGTACAACAGACCAGATATGAAGCCTGAACTGAAGTATTGATCAAGTTTATTAGAAAGCTAAGATAGCAGAAGTCAGGCTGGGAAGATTGGCAGACTTATAGTAACTGGGAAGAGAAGAGCTGATACATTCCTAAAGAATGAGATACAAAACAGTCATATAATCACATTCAATACAACAACAACAAAACACATTCCAATAGTAAAGATAGTAATGGCTTACTGACCCCTCAAAATAACAACATAATAGACAGAGATGTTTTGGTTGGACCATTTAGTAAAAGGCAAAAGCTGGCAAATTACCACATCATAGGGTGGTAACGACATATTGTAGCAAGACAACATGCAGCTTGTGTGTATCAGTGTATTAAAGAGGTTCTCAAAGGTGTGTTTGTCATTCATCAGAGGAGGAAAGTGCTTACATTTACTGAGGTGGTCCATAGGTGGGGGGGGGGTGTACTTGTAGCAAGTATGGGGTGTTTTTTTACCATGTTCAGTTGACAATACACCTGGCCAGGAGCCTTAATTGCTGAAAGGGGATGTCTGCTTTTAATGGATAATTCAACTGTAGTCTGGCATCTTGATCATCTGTAGACTGGGGACAGCATATACCCTGGGAGAACACACATGGAGCCAAAACTGGAGTTAAACACTACAGGCTACTATGCTTTCTTTCTGAAGCTATGGCTCTTTTCTGTATACTGATATGGTTAAAAAGAGGTAAAATAATTATTAAATTTTGCACTTAATTACAAAGCTGTTTAGATAGATGATAGGTATCTCAGTTCTGGCTGACAAAGCTAACAGTAAAACAAACAAGGAGTCTTGTGGTACTTCTAAAAAACTATTTATTTCATGAGCTTTTGCGGATTTCCCTCTTCATTAGATGCTTGAAGATGGATGAAGTAGGATTTTCTCCTACGAAAGATCATGAGATAAATAAATATGTTAGTCTCTTAAAAGTGCCACAAGATGCCTTGTTTGTTTTGCTGAACTAGACTGACAAGGCTACCCCCTTTAGAAAAAGTAATAGTGTTAGTGTGATATAATTTAGACTTTTGTAAGGTGTTCAGGACGTGTGATTATTAAACAAACAAACAACAACAACAAAAACCCTAGAAAGATACAAATCAATATATGGCACATTAAAAGGACAATGAACTGATAAATGTTCAATCTCAAAATTGAACAGGAAACAGGAATCAAACTTAGGATTTTGAAATGGTGTCAATTCTTGTCTATACAACACTAAACATTCATATCAATGTCCTGAAATTAAAAAAAAAAAAAAAAAAAAAAGATTTGCAGATTACACAACAATTGGCAATCTTGTGCCTTTGAGTTGAATAACTATTTCAGATTGTTCAGTAACAGGCTCAAATACGTTATATAATTGAATACTGTGTCGTATTTCTTCCAATAACTTCTGCAATAACTAGTAACCTTATTGATTTCCCAGTTTTGTTTATAACATACATGTGTTAGTTTTGAAGGGTCCTTTCCTTGAATACCTGGATTGTGTTAGTAACATCAAGACAAAAGCTTAGGTTAAAAATTTACAGGTATCCCATTATTGAAACCATTTTGCTACCACCTCTTAGGAACAATTGAAGGACAAAGAGCATTTTAGGTTTTTGTTTATTTTTTGTCTTTGACTACTAACTGTATATATGTCCTGTGATGGGACTTTAGTTGGGGTGGGTTTTGAATTACTGCAGATAATTCTTTCCAGGTGTCTGGCTGGTGAGTCTTGCTCATATGCTCAGTGTTTAACTCAGCCATTATTGGGGCCAGGAAGCCATATTACCCCAGAGCAGATTGTTAGAGACCCTTGGACTATTTGCCTTCTTCTACAGCATGAGGAATTGGTCACTTGCTGGTGGATTATTTTGAAGTCTGAAATCATTCTTCCGAAGGCTTCAAAAACTCAGTTTTAGATTAGGGGTCTATTATAAGAGTGTATGGGTGAGGTTATGTGGCCTGCATTGTGTAGGAGGTCAAACTAGATGGTCATAATGGTCCCTTCGGAACTTATAGTCTATGAGTTAATGAGTTTCAGATAAAAACAGCTGTTAGTTAGCATGCAGAACAAAAAAAAAAAAAGTTTAATATACTGAGAAAGGGAAGTTGTAAATAATGAGGACAAGTCACTGTTCTGTAGCGGTCAGGATTAGTTTATAAAAGGGGCGAATGTTTACGTTGCAGTCAGACCAGATGATATACAGTTGCCAGAGGAGTCCTAATTCTGCTCCTTGTATATCCATCCCATGCAGTGAATGGGACAGAGCTCTTGTGGACAGATCGGGGACCTACACAATGGCCTATTGTGGGATCATCTATAGGAACTAACCACATAAAAAATAATATATATATATATTATAAATCTAATAGCTTTTTAATTTTTTTAAAAAACTTTTTATAATCTAAAATCATGAAATTATTTTTTCTTTAAAATAATGTTTTAAAAATTGAAATGTTCCCCTTCCTACTCTTTCTGTTGCTAAAAACAGCAATAAGCTCTTGGAAGTCAACAGACAGTAGGACAAATCACTCTATCTGTCCTGCTATCATTCAGTCAGTACTCTTGGCCTAAACTTGCAGTTTCTTTTCTAGACAAAATATCACCTGTTTCTTTTAAGAATTTAGAAAGTGAACTGGACTTCTTTTGTACTACCTACTCAGGGGCCAACTTACCCCCTTCCCTTTTCTCAGTATCTGGCATGTATGTCTTTTTATTATCAGACTCAACTCTCTTTAAAACTGCCATCTATTCATCCTTATTCTTTATTATTAATAGTCCTTCTTCTGTCAAACCTCAAAATACAATCCTTCAAATGAAATAATGAATGTCATGAGAGGTCACAATGTGATATCAATACAGTGACCACATTTCCAACTTACAGAATTTCAAAGAAGAACCAAAAATACATCCATTTTCATAAAATGTCAATCCATGTTAGTAAAAAGAATCCTTTCAAGTTACAAGAAAGCACCCCAGAATGCAATATTCCACAATATCACAAATGTTGTGAAAGGGCTAGCAATGTCACAGAATGAATTAGGAAACAAACAATAGCATTTCCACAGAGCAGAAAGAGAAGAACAATTTCAAATCACCACTGCAATTCTTATAGTATTTGTGTTGCAAGTCCCCTAATAGCTGAGCAAACAAGCAGTCCTATGGCACATTTAAAGACTAATTAATTTAAGTCCCCTTAAGAGCTAGGAAGAACTGGATGTGTGTGTTTGTTGTCATTACTCTAGCTAGCCTTAGGTAGATGGCACAACTGACTACACTTTTAACAGAATATTTAACATCTCAGGTCTCCAGACATTATCAGGACTGTCAGGTAACACAACTATCAAAAAACCTACTCCAGCAAATGGCTGGAAGCTCTGTACCACCAGTACTTGCCCTTTTTGTAAGAAGCGGTGATTGAAAAATGCCACATTTTTAAACATTTATATTCTAAACAAGTCTACTCCAATATGCACACCCTGACTTCCCCTGCAGTTGATGGTTCCTGTCACAGCCCTCCCCCTACAGCCCCAGTCTCCTGGCTCAAGCTGCCAGTGCCTCCCCCTCCCTCTGCAAACCCCAGCCCCCCCAACTTAACCCCCTAACAACCTACCCGTGTGCCCCGGTGGAGGCATTTTTTAAACATTCTGCTCTTCTAATGCAGGCCAGCTGGTGGCCTCTGTTGAGCTCCTCCCTCCCAGGTTGTCTGAGTCTGCACCTGCTGGGGTCAGAGCAATCCTGCTGCTGACTGAAGCAGATGCAGCATCACAGACTTTGGGCTAGCAGAAGACAGCAAATCACCTCAGCTATGCAGTGAGGGTGGCCCTTACTCCTTGGGGCCCTAGGCGGCATCCTGCTTTGCTACCCCAAAAGCTGCTTCTGCTTGCGGAAGAGAATAGCACATTCTCAAGCAATGAAGGAGCATGCCAGAATGAAAACACACAAGGGGTTAGATTTAAATATTCACACTGGGCATTTCCCAAATGCTGAGTAGAGTCTTTGAGTCTGCAGCTTGAATTATCTTCTTTTGTGCATTAATTTTTTTTCTGTGAAGGAGTTCTTATTCCTCCCAGGAACATGCACAGGGATTTAAATGTGACTGCTTTTGGAGGGAAACTTTAAACACAGCCTCTCCCAGCACCGTTACGTCCTGTTTTTGTATACTCCAGGTGCACTCCAAATACTTACTGGAGGACGCTGCAAGGAAACGAAGGACATCAGCAGGTTTCCCCATAACTCCTGTGCTGCCAGTGCAGGTTGTCTCCTTCTAGCACCATTAACTGGGGCTCAGTGGGCGATCTAGATGTAATGATGTTCCCAGTCACATCCCTTCATCTACACTCAGCTAGACTTCCACCTTTCCAGAAGGAGGGGAGGATAGTCTCATGGGAGGGAATTCCACATCTGGGACAGTAGCTCAAAGATGGTGCTGGAGGTGATTTCTGGAGGGCTTCTGCCCTTGCTTGCCCCACTTGTGCACGCACATTAATAGGACTTAACCGTGACAAAAGAGTTCTGCAGCACAGACTCTTATGAAAACTACACCAAAAAGGACACTGTTTTTGACTTGGAGAAGGCTGCTAGTGAAGAGGATCAGAGGAATGGATAGATGATGTCACACACTGGGTCTGGGGGACATTCCACAGGAGGACAGCCTGTTTCAGTTTCTTTTTGCCCTTCCACCTCCCAATTTAGCTACTCCCAAGGATTTCAGTACCTTGTTTGCTGCTTGCACCAAGATTAAGAAGCTGCTTTGTATCCTCTCAGCACCAGTCAGTTGAATGAGAAAAGAAAATACAATGCAGCAGCTGAGGGAAGAGAGGGAAAAAGACAAAATAATAATAATAATAATAATTAATAATTAATTAATAATGCAAAACAAAGAGGACAGTTCAGGAGAATAAAGAATAAATTCAGAATCTTACAATATTCTGATTCTCTGCCTATATAGAAAAAGATGAGTGGATTGTTATATGAGGCCAAATTACAAATCATACCAAAGTAATTTGGATTCTTTTAGAAGCTGAACTATTATAGCAATGACAGCAGATGAAGTACACTACAGAGGAAATTTCAGAGAGAATCAAACTCTGGTTTCCGTGAAAGACTTAATGACTGTGCAACGGAGACACCCTTTTATCACAGTCACGCTCTTAGAAACACCCCGTTGATGGCAGGGAAGGAAAAATTGCATTAATCTGACAATGCTTCTGGGACAAAGTTTTTCTGCCACTGGAGAATTTGACGTTAGAAAAACAAACAAGCCACAGGCTTCTCTGGAGAAATGGAAGTTGAATATGTTGTGCTGAGTGGAGCTGGTTGAAGGATAAGAAGAAAATACAACTGTTTTGCAAAAATTTTCACCAACCAAACTCATTCTGTTTCCATAACAATCATTTGTGTAACCAAATTGTTCTTTGTGCGAAGTTGGAAGCATACACTCAGATAAAATGTATGTGGAAGCTGTGGAAGCAAGAGATGAAGTCTGACCCTGGGATATCAGTCCCCACATTGCTTTAAAATTAATGATGTTCCAAGGGAGTTGTGTGCATAAATCCCATAGGCCTCTTTGAAAATTCCAGGCAAACAAGTCAAAAAGACCATTCTGAGAACTGAGATACAAGCATCTGAACAGGACAGAATATGGCTCCATAACCCAGGGATGGAGTGCAGGACCAAGATTTACAAAGTTATGAAGGTGGCTTAAGATGCAGATAGGCACCTTTATGGGATTTACAACAATGCCAGAGATACGGACACTTAACCTCTATTAATGGTAATGTCTAGTGCTGCAACCACTATTGGTGGTGGCTGTTAGCTCAGACTGTGGGGGTTTGTGCTTTCTTTTCCTAAATTCCCATGTTTGTTTCCCAATTCAGCAGACTCATGTGGAAGTACATGTTTTAAATCAAAGGGCAAAAGGTCTGTAAAATATCACTCATATTTAAAAATATTTTTCCAGTCATGTCTATTCCAGAGCCCATCTCAATCACCCTGTGTGCATTTTACACACTATACCCCTTGTGATAAAGTTAGGCCAGATGGCTACAGAAGAGTATTGGAGGGAATATATGTCAGCCTTAACTGTTAAAGGCCATGTTTCCACCAGTCAGAGAATCATAGAATCAGAGCTTTGGAAGGGACCTCATGAGGTCATCCAGTCCAGCACCCTGCAAAAAAAGCAGGGCCACTCCCCATGAATCATCCCAGCCAGGGTTTTGTCTAACCAAGCCTTAAATACCTACAGAGATGGAGAATCCATCACTTCCCTAGGTAACCCATTCTAATGCTTCACCATCCTCCTATTCAGAAAGATTTTTCCTAATATCCAACCTTGGCTACCTCAGCTGTTACTTGAAACCACTGCTCCTTGTTCTGTCCCCTGTTACTACTGGGAACAGCCAAGCTCCCTCCTCTTTAGAGCATCCCTTCAATTAGCTGAAGGGTGCTATCAAATCACCCCTCTGTCTTCTCTGCTGCAGGCTAAATAAATCTTCGCAAGTCTTGTGCTCTAACCTCTTGATCATTTTTGTTGCCCTCTGCTGGACTCTTTCTAATTTGTCCACTTCCTTTTTGTAATGGGGAGCCAAACAGAGGACAAAGTATTCCAGATGCAGCCTCACCAGTGCCAAACAGAGGTGAGCAATCACATCCCTCAATCTGCTGGCAGTTCTTCTACTGATGCAGCCCAGTATGCCCTTGGCCTTTTTGGCAAGAGCACACTGTTGACTCATACCCAGCTTCCCATCTCCCATGACTCCCAGGTCATTTTTACAGTGCTGCTACTTAGCTGATTGCTCCCCAGCCTCTAGCAGTGAATGGGGGTTTTCCATCCCAAGTTCAGCACTTTGCACTTGTCCTTCTTGAACCTTTTGAGATTTCTTTTGGCCCACTGCTACAATTTGTCTAGGTCTCTCTGAATCCTGTCCCTAACCTGCAGTGTGTTTACCGTTCCCCCAGCTTGGTGTCATCTGCAAATTTACTGAGTGTGCATTCTGTGCCATCATCAAGATCATTAACAGAGGTGTTGAACAGAACCAGCCCCAGGACAGACCCCTGGGGCACACCACTCATTACTGGTTGCCAACTAGACACGTAGCCATTGATTGCTACTCACTGAAACCATTGATCTAGTGAGTTTTCTTTCTACCTTACAGTCTATATATCCAACCCGTACTTCTTTTACTTGCCAATGAGAATTCTGTGAGAAAATGTATCAGAAGTCTTGCTAAAGTTGAGGGATATCATGTTAACAGCTCTTCCTGCATCCACATGTAAGGCAGGCTTAGAAGCTGTGCCTAAGAGCTTCGGGGTGGGAGGGGGGAACTAATCTGCATGGGTGTAGTATTTGCATGAGCAGAAAGAACACATTATCATAAATACACTATGGATGCAGGGCAATATGGGTAATGGTATTTGGGGTTAATCTGATCATGAATCTGTCAATATCTGTAATTCTACTAAAGGGAAATATGAAATACTGTCTTTTGTGATATGCTACTTTCTGATTGTTCCAAATCTGTTTGGGTTAGTTAATGGGTAAAGGCTACCCTTAGCTAAAAAGAGACTTGTAAGAGAGGCCAGTGCTTGTTTCACACTGGAAAAGAAAGACAGGGGTGTGGTTTGTATAGCTAATTCTGAAGCTATGCTTGAGGCATTTGCTTCACTTCCTGGTCCCCCTGTCAAATGATAGATCGGGCTAGACTTCTTTTGAAGCCTGTCTTTGCTATTTTAATGAAAATAGTTGCTTGAGGTTTAAGAAATGAAATCACTAGAGAGAGGAAAACCTCTCTCTCTGAGCTGAAATCACTAAAAAGGAGCCAGTAGATAGTGAAAGTGGTGAGCTGGGTGGCATGAACCATGCTGGGCAGAGCTGGTGCACAGCAGGTGGAGGCAGCAGACAGTGAGAGTGGCCAGTAGCGAGCTGGGCAGCGTGAATGACCAGTGGTAGAATCGGTGGACAGCAGGCGGAGACAAGGGATGGTGCTAGTGGAAGCAGTGAGTGACCAGTGCTTGGCATCAGTGGACAGCTGGCATGAAAGACACTCTCTACATATCCTAGGGTTTGTTGGGAGCCTAGTTAGCACTGATTCTTCAGATCAGTGTGAGTTTTGCCATTAAGTCTTGTATGTTCTATTATGTGGTGTGGGTTGCTGGGAACCTTGCTCTGTACTGATTTTCTAGATCAGTGCTGATTTTTGTTATTGGGCCTTTTACATTATGTTGTTTTACTATTAAAAGTTCTGTATACCATACTCACCTCATGCTTCCAAGTGGGGAAGCTTTACACCTTTGGGGTGCACAGGGAATAGTGCATGATTTCCCAGAAGCTTCGGTGTGGGGAGCTCGAGCCGGTTGGTGGCGTTACCTTATTTGGAAACCCCTAGATATAGAACCCGGCCCTTGTTCTACCATGTCACCCTGGCAGAAATGTTAAACACAAATCCAGTGATCTCATTATAGAAGGCAATGAGGTTGGTCAGGGATGATTTACCTTTGGTGAATCCATGCTGACTGTTTCTGATCATTGTTTTCCTCTACGTGTTTCAGGATGGATTCTTTGAGAATCTGCTCCATGATTTTTCCGGGGGATTGAGGTGAGGTTGAGAAGTCTGTACTTCCCCGGATCCTCCTTTCTCCCTTTCTTGAAGGTAGGTACTATATTTGTTTTGTTTTGTTTTTCCAGTGCTCAGGTACCTCTGCCGTTTGCTACGAGTTTTCAGAGATAATGGCCAATGGTACCACTATCTCATCAGCTAATGCCCTCAGCACCTTCAGATGTAGTTCATCCGGCCCCAGAGACTTGTCCACATCCAGCTTCTTTAAGTAGTCTTTAACCTGACCTTCCATCACCAAAGGCCTCTCTTCTTCTTTCCAATCTGCTGTGCCCAGTGTAGTGAGCTGGAAAGTGTCCTTTCTTGTGAAAAATGAAGTAAAAAAAGCATTGAGCACTTCAGCCTTTTCCACATCCTCCACCATGAGGATACCTGCCTCATTCAGTAAGGGATCGACACCATCCCTGATCCTCTTCTTATTATTGATATACTTGTAAAACGCCTTCCTGTTATCCTTCACATCCCTTGCTAGCTACAACTCCAATTGTCCTTTGGCCTTTCTGATTTTATCCCTGCAGTCCCAAGCAATATTTCTGTATGCCTGCTTAGTCATCTGCCCCAGCTTCCACCTCCTGTAAACTTCCTTTTTGTGTTTCAGCTCAGTACAGAGTTCTCTGTTGAGCCACACATGGCATCTTCCACATTTGCTGTTCGTTCCGCTCATCAGAATGGTATCTTGCTGTGCCCTTAGCAGGGTTTCTTTAAAATACAGCCAGCTCTCTTGAACGTCTTTGCCCTTCAGATCAGCCTTCCAAGGGATCCTGCACATCAGCTCCCTAAGTGAGCCAAAATCTGCTTTTCTGAAGTCCAGGGTCTGCATTTTGCTTCTTTCCTTATTTCCATTAATCAGCATCTTGAACTCTACCATCTCATGGTCACTGCTGCCCAGGTTGCCATTCACTTATACTTCCCCAATAAATCCTTCTCTGTTTCTGAGCATCAGGTCAAGAGGTGCAAGGCCCCTATTTGGTTCTTACAGCATTTGTACTAGGAAGTTGTCCTCAGCACTCTCCAAAAACTTCCTGGATTACCTGTGCACTGCTGTGTTGGCCTCCCAGCAGATGTCAGGGTAATTGAAGTCTCCCATGAGAACCAGGGCCTGTGATCTAGAAACTTCTACTACTTGTCCATAGAATGCCTCCTCCACCTCCTCCTTCTGGTCTGGCGGTCTATAGCAGACACCCACCACAACATCCCCCTTGTTGCCCTCTCCTCTAAACTTAACCCACAGACTTTCAACTGGCTCATTTCCACTTTCATAGTGGAGCTCAGAGCAGTCATACAGCTCTTTTACATACAGCACTACCCCTCTCCCTCTTCTTCTCTGCCTCTCCTTCCTGAATAATTTATATCCATCCATGACAGAGATACAGTCATGCAAACTATCCCACCATGTCTGTGTTATTCCAATTATATCATAGTTCCCCGACTGTGCCACTACTACCAATTCTTCCTCTTTGTTTCCAAGGCTCCTCGCATTTGCGTACTGGCACCTAAAATATTGGGCTGATTGTCTTACGTTCCCCTTTTGATTCTCAGTTCTGTTGCATCTCCCTCCTTGCATTGTCCTTTCCCACCTGCCTCAGGTATTAGGGCTTCATCAGGATGAATAAAACAATTATTTGATTCCCTTCCCCCAAGTTCTGACTACCCTCTCTTCTATCCCTGTTCTTATGCTCCTGGAACACCACCCCCAAGTTCCACCCCTTCCCCCAGGTCTCCCACATTGTCACTTACCTGCAGGCTTTCCCCACCTTCCCCCTTCAAACCTAGTTTAAAGCCCTCCTCACTAGGTTAGCCAGTCTGTGTCTGAATATGCTCTTCCCCTTCCTCAACACTTGGAGTCCATCTCTGCCTAGAAGTTCTTCTTTCTGAAACAGAACCCCATGGTGAAGGAAGCCAAAGCCCTCCTGATGACACCATTTCCACAGCCAGGCATTCACCTCCAAGATACATCTGTTTCTGCTCAGGTCCCTTTCTTTGACTCGAAGGATCAAGGAGAACATGACTTGTGCTCTGAACTCCTTCGCCCACACTCCCAGAGCCCTGTAGTTACCTTTGATCCACTGAGGATCACCTCTCTCAGTATGCTTGGTTCCCACATGGATGAGTAACATGGGGTAGTAGTCAGAGGGGTGAGTGATTCTCAACAATCCGTCCATTATGTCTCAGATGCGCGCCCCTGTTAGGCAGCATACCTCCCGTGAAGCCTTGTTAGGGCGACAGATGGGTTTCTTTTCTCTTGTTAAGCAAACGGGGGAAGGATGATCATAAAGCTGAAGAGAAGAGACAGCTGCAAGGCAATTAGAGTCACCTGACTGTAATCAGTGGCTACCTCTGGCCCAATAAATGCCACACCTATGCTAGTACCCAGGGGGGACATGGAGGGTACAGTCCTAGGAGGCTGATGGTCGTCGCCACCACCACCGCCGCCGCCGCTGCTGCTGCTGCTGCTGCTGTTGCCGCCGCCGCCGCCACCGCCACCACTGTCGCCGTCGCTGTCATTGTCACTGCCCACCCTGCCCCCCCACCACACCAAACCAAACCAAACCAAGCCAAACTGGAAGCCAGAGATCCCCTCCAGAGGTGTAGCAATAGGGAAAAAAGAGGTTCAAGGGCCAGTTGGGGAGAAGAACTACTGCAGTTCTGCAGGAGCCTAGAAGCCAAAGCCCAGTTAAAGAACTGCCCAAAGGTAACCCTCAGGGTAGAGAACTCAGGGGCTATAGACCTAGTCTGCTCCAAGGGGGTGGCCCACAGTCTGGATCCCATTCTAAAGTGGAAGACAGGAGTGTCCCCCAGAACAATGGGGGGAAAGTCAGTGGCAGGGCAGGGGCAGATGCATTTCAGGCTTAACATGCTAGAGGAACAGCCACGCTATGGCACAAGCTGGGGTTTTCTTTGCTCCAACGCATATAAGCCCTGATGGTATAAATGTGTATCATTACCTTTTAGGGGTAATTATGGCTTGCTTAATATAAAAGTGTGGCATGTAAGGTATTTTTTTGGAATGAACACAACATAAGGAGCATTACTGTTAAAGTAATGTGTTTCTTGCAATGTCTTGTGCCCAGTTATGTGGCTTTGCTGTGTAATATTCCCAAATATGTGACTCATGGCTTCAGATGGTTCTCAGCAGAACTCTACTGAACTGAGGAGCAATTCATGTCTTATTAGAACTTGTGTGGAAGAAAACAGTTTGACATTCCAGAAACAAAGAACTGACCCAGACATGAACATACTACTCCACCAAGGGCTACAGTGATTCAGGGCATGGAGGGAAGAAAACATGGGCACTGTTTCCAGCTGATCTTGAAGAGGTGTGTGAGGGACTAAAGCCAACAGGGAAGAAGGAATATGTTAAAAAAGGGAGAAATTTTGCAACTTTTCTTTCTTCCACTTCCACCTGTAAACATCACAAAGCAACTAAACTAATGACCTCTGAGGGAACCTCGCTAGGAATGAATCATCTATGCTTGTAATATTGTTGAAAGTATTAAGATTAGTTAGAATTTTTTTGGCTTTTGTTTGGCTTGATCAAACCTCACTTGTTTTCCTCTGACTCATAGTCACTTGAAATCCTCCTGTGACTTAGTAAATCTGTTTGCATTCAATTTAAGATCTGTAGGATATAGTCCATTTTAAGTGACAAGCCAGGGCATATCAATTTTTTTTAAGTAAATTGATGAACATTTCATGTTCAGTGGACAGTGATGAACACTGTAAAATGGCAGTTTCTAGGGTTCGATTGGGGATTCAGGATGTTGGCTAGGGTCATGCTATTGCATAATTCCATGAGTGGCTGGCTAGAGGCATTCACCCACTGACCAGAGGATAGATTGGTTTGCTGATGCCTATGGATGACTGAGAGTTGATATAGCAAAGGAGAATAAGCTGGGCTGCAGAAGTGGGAGATAGGGGGTGATGTGTCCATTTACCAGGCCAGATTTCAAGGGGGAGATATCACAGTGTACCTTTTGGAGGTTAGAAACACCCTGAAAAAGGTATAAAGCAGGCATGCCCAACCTGTGACCTGGAGGCCAGACTCCAGCCTGCCAAAGCCTTTCATCCAGCCTGCAGAGTGTTGCCACAAGAGCATGGGAAGCTGAGCTAGCAAGGTGCAATGTGGTCGGGGTGTGTGAGCTGAACTGGCATTGTTCTCAGTCTGGTGTTCAGGGTGAGCAGCGGAAAAAGCTATGCCTGAGCAGAACCCAGAGGAAGGAGAGCAGGCTGAATGGGGGTGAAGAGAACACAGGGGGGACAAACACAGGACAAAGTGACAATTTTGTGAGGGTTAATGACCAGGGAAACATTGCAGCTGGGTAGCCTGACCAAGCTACTTCATGACCTGTACATCCCCTCAGTTCTATTTCTTCCCACACCCCTAACCCCAGCACCCTGTCCTTCCCCTGACCTAAGTGGCAAAATTGTTCTATATATATTGCTACCCATCAATGTTTCTGGTACAGAGATGCCCAATGCCAAAAATCATAGCCACTCCAGAACAGCTAGGGTTTCTGTCCTGTCTCTGTCTGAGTCTGTTCTCCTCTCCCTGTCTCCAACACTGATCTCCTTTCCCTGAACATTGTTTGGCAGCGAGTAAGGAGAGCAAAGTTGATGGGGTTCCTGTCAGGAAGGAGCTGAGTCCTGCCATCTAGCTGCTCTGATCCCCCCACCTTCCCCTTCTTCCCCTTCTCTTCTCTGCCATGCCTCCATGCTCAGTCTTGCCCCCGGAAGGCAACCCTGCCCCCCTGTGTTCTCTGTCCACAGTGCAAGCAAAAGCAATGCCAAATATCACACTAATCATTATTTTATTCAAGTTTATTTATAAGATTGATTTGTATGTCTTTTCTATCAAAATTTGCCACTGGTCCCCCAACTGAGAAAAGAATTGCAATGTGAAACCTCACCCAAAAAGGTTGAACACCCCTGGTATAAAGCATTCATTTTCAGCTGGGAGAGGATTATAACTGGAGCTGACTGAGAAATGTGTTCTATTCTCTTTCTCCAAGGGCATTCTCAACATTTTCTTTTAAGTAGCAATTTTTCATTTTTGGCTACAAATTTTGACTAAAAATATTTCAGAGAAAATTTTAAATTTGGGAGGATTTGATATTCCAACAGAAACCAAACATTAGCAAGTAAAGCAAACCTTTGAAAGAATGAAAGTGTCACTGAATCAAAACCTCAATTTTCCCTTACAGAAATCACTAGAAAATGGTAATACAGCCTATTAATAAAAATGAGACATAATAATCCTAGACCCAAGGCAATTTTCAGAGGGAAACTGTAGAAAGGAAACATTCCTCTGGGCTACATACTATTTCAAGTATTTGCAGTTGGTCCTGCTTCGAGCAGAGTGTTGGACAAGATGATCTCCTGAGATCCCTTTCTATCCTAAGCTTCTATGATTCTGTGATTCAATGATGGAAAGTCTGGATTGCAAGGTGTTGCTAAGGAGAGATGCATGAATATAACTGATAAAGATTCAGAAACAAATGAGTAATGTCCTAAACCTAGAATGAATATTTCTTATCACAAATCTGGCATGTTACCACACATGATAAGCAGCAGAGACATGCAATAAATTGGCTTAGTATCCCCACACCATCTTTTAATTGTCTTGAAAAATCACTGGGATTCCCAAACAGAGATCAGCCAGAAGGAGCTGGAAAGCTGGGGAGAGGGGTCCCTCAAACTTTTAGCGCCAAGGTTGAGGTACATCTGTGAAATGGTGGTGACCTCCATTTCAAGTTTCCTCTGTGCCTGATGAAGAGAAGGAATTTGCTACTCCCTAGATGAGTACTTTAACCACAAGGCTTCAGAGTCATCTTCATTTTTGCTCTCTCTCGCTCTCTCTGGCCAACTAATATTTTCCCAATTTATTCACAGTGAAATGGATTAAATGGGAGCAACTGAGGAAGTGCAACACCTCAATATTTCATTGTCCTGTGGCTTTGACACTCCCCTAAAAAGTGACAGATTCCTGTTAAAATCCCTTGTCCTCTCAAACAATGTGATGTTTTCAACTTCCTACTGCATCCTGGATGGGTACCAACTGTGTGATCTCTGGGCCAAAAATTATAAGGGAAATCCTTCATCTTGCATTTTCACCACCCCCTCTTCCTGGTTGCTTTATGAAAAAAAATCACATATGGTGCCCCTAGGTTTGACAGCAGCTGAGTGGTTGTGGTTGTTTTTTTATGTGAATCCCAGTGGGGCTGATTTTGAGATTCAGGCACCTAACATTGCAGGGAGGTGTGAAAGACCCTTTGTTAATCTGCTTGTTGTTTGATTAATTCTCATTTGCCCCTATGAAAACTTCAGACTGGAAGGTTTATGTGACTGTGACTGTCTGACACTATGTTTTTGGTGGTTGTTTTTTTTTTTTTTTTCTCCAGTTTATCAATTCATTGGGATTCTGATCTCTTGGTACTGAAAGGTGCTAACTGTAATACTAATAAATAAAAAATAATCATTCATCTATCAGGTGACACAGCAAGCAGATAGGAAACAAAGCCTCTTTGATCATCTGCTCCTCTCCTCCTGCTTACCTTCACCATTGTGGATTCTACCTTAGAGTTTATTGGCCAGTGCACAGATTGTTTTCCCCCATGCTCCACAGTCTTGTCTTACATTTTCTTTATGTTCAAGAGCCAGGATTGTCCTGTTACAAATGATTTCTCACTGCTAATGCAGGCTGATCCGTGCAGCTGTCTGCTACCTTGCTAGCTTCTCTTTATAATGTCCAGACAAAATCTGAATTAAACAGAGATAAGGCTGAGAATGTATGTCAGTAAATTTGGGTCAAATACTCTGGGTTCTTATAATTATATAAAACAAAGGTGTTGAAACCCAATGAACCTCCAAATGTTGGTTAAACTTGAACCTCATGCTATTAGAGTATGAAAATACACAGTTTTGCCACCCATATAATTGTAACTCTGCAATATCACATATTTGTGCAGCTCCCCATGGAGTTTAAACTCAATTAAAGTTTTACAAATAGGGAAATATTTGCATAATTTTCTTTCTTTCTTTCTTTCTTTCTTTCTTTCTTTCTTTCTTTCTTTCTTTCTTGTTTTTGTGTGGGTCATGGTAATTTCCCACCATTGTCCTTCTGACTGAAAGTTTCACCACCAACAGTCATTACAATGGAGTCAAGGGTAGAGAACATGTCCTTAATATAGGGTAGAATACATTAGAAAGCTGTTGTAATAGTTCATTAGCAAACATAGGTGATTCAAAGTGAAAGTTAAACAAAAGTCAAGCAAAAAACTATTTCAGAGCACCCACACAAACTTAAGACTGTCCCATAGTGACAAAAAAAAAAAAATCAAAAAAACCCCTGAGGAATGGAATCTAACATGTTTAAAAATTTTGAATTCAGAAAACCTAAAATGGTTTATACTTTTATGGAATTTTATGTGACTTTATTTTATCCACATTCTTTCATGGAAGGTGTGATGTTTCCCTCCTGCAATTTGGACTGATGCACAGTTGTGTTACCCAGATTGTCCACTCCAGGGTCACAACTTACCCTGCCTTGCTGTGTGAACCCCGACTCCTGGGTCAACTCACACCTAGCCACTTGCCTATGAGTAGCCCCTCAGCCAGGTGAAGAGCACTGTTACTAGGCTCTGCTGGGATGGTCTCCCAGCAAACACTCTCAGTACCTGATGCAAGCCTAGGAAATACTATCTTGCAAGGTTCAGTGAACGCTAATAGGCCTTGCAAGATCATTTATATGCATCTCTTAATTTAGCAGAAAAATGAGATGCACCAGCTTTGCTATCAGTTAGGCCTTTATACACACACTCTCATTCAATTTTGTACTATTTTAGCTAAAACAAACAAGTTTATTGACTACAGTAAAATTTTAAGTGAATATAGGTCAAGATACTATGAAATCAACTAATCATTCAGTCAAGCAGATAATCATATTAAAATAAAAGGAAAAAAAAATGAATCCTAAATTTAAGTCACTGTTTTAAGTATCTGTCCAGTTTGACAACAAGCTTGGAGACTGAAGGTTTTAAAGCCAAATTCTCCTCCACACACCTTCCACCTCCCATAAGTAATTTTTCAGGCCTTTGTGCTACACAGAAGATGGAATCCAGAGAATAATCTTGGATAAAGGATACTCTTGTTTTTATCATGTTTCCCTGCCCTCAGCCCCAGGGACAGAAGATCATCCATGTCTCTTGGTGTGTGTGATCTTTCCCGTTTGAGGCAACGTGCTTAAATTCCATTGGTATTGTGTACATTCCTCTATTGCGTGTGGAAATACAGCTCTTTATGTCTGCACCTAATCAAGTCATGTTAAACACATCTGGTGTCATGACTTAGCAGAGTTTCATATTTGTACACATCTACTTTGTTTCGAGAAACATGTTACCATCACAGTAATGTAGACCATGCTATGAACATTCCAAAACCACCAGACATGACATATATTGTGTAGGCACCCTGTACTTTGAGGGCCTTTGAATTTAATTAGGAGGCTAATATTTAAGCAGATACTATGTGCTGGAAGTTCTGCCACTGAGAGACTACAACTCTCATGATGTCTTGGGAAAAGAGAGGGAGACCCTTCTGGCCCCTCCAGGAGGACGGAGTGGTCTCCATTTCAGGGAGTATGTGCTTGGTTGATTCTGGAAGCTGACGGTGACTGCTCCTGTGGTTCCCAAGATAACTCCTGGGGGTCCTAAGCCTGCTGGCAGCTTACGCAAGCAGGGAGGTGGCTGAGCTGGACCTGCAGTGAGTGTTGTTATTCACCTGCCATGTAATACTTAATTTCAGTCTGTAATGCTCGATTTCCTTACTTTGGGTAAAGGTGTACTATCTACAATTTACGCACACTGAATGTCATGTATATGAAATTATTAAATTTGAATTAGACCCATGCCACAGATTATTATTTTTATTATTAGCATGGGTTTAGTCCTGGGGACTCATAAGGCACACTACTGAGCATGTACAGGATGCAGCCAGGTCAAGGCACCACCAGATTTAATTTTGTTTAAAGCAAAAGGATTGTGGCAGAGGAGTGGATAGACAATTCCCACTTGACCCTCATCACCACTGTGAACATCAGGATCTCCTGGTTGTCAGCAACATTAGCACATGTCCACACGTGTGTGTTGCCTTCTCCCAAGTAACCCAGGGAGAAAAGAGAACGGTTTACATTTGCATTAGACAATACACAGATACACTGCAAGGGTGAGCGTGAGTGTTATATAGATCAAATTACAAGGGTGTACACTGGGTCTAACATGTCACAGAAGGAACTTTTGTTCAGCACTTTTTACAAAGCAATTTTCATTTTACCATTCCTGAAGGGCTAGATCATGAAGTTCAGAACTGAGGTGATTATGTAGCTGACTACTAGGTCCCATTCAAGGGAGACCACACGGTAGGATGTTATGTGGTTGACAAGGTCTGTCATATAGCATGGAGACACCACCATGGGTGAGGAGGCCAGAAGGGCTTTATTCCTGCTGTCCCATGATTGTCTGGTTGAAGGAAATGACATAAAGGTACAGAAGGAATGTGCTGACAAAGAAACCCTGTGTGATGCTACCAGTGATGACACAGAGCAGATTCTTGTAGAGATGGGTGCTGTGGAAGGTCAGTCTCAGCACAGGTTTGGTTCCACAGAACAAATGGTGTATGAGACTAGGGCCATTGATATATGTCTGGGAGGTCAGGACCATGTACATCAGGTCATACTGGAATGAACTGGCACAACTGACCACTACCATCAGCAGGGATTTCCTGACCAGCACGTTGCACAGGGGATTGTAGATGACCACATAGCAGTTATATATCATTACAACCAGGATTATGACAAGCTGTTCCTCAGGAAGTGAGAGAAAGGGAAGCAGATGGTGAAAGACATGGCCTGCTACCCTGAAAGCAAATAGGCCAGCAACCTGGAGATGCCCATGGTGTAGAAGATGCCTGGGTAGGGGATCTTATCCAACAATGAGTACATGGACGCATGAAGCCAATGTATACATTTTCAACCAGATTATGGAAATTTCATAAATCAATCATAATTCTCAGGTGTACATACACACACTAAATAAACCTAGTTTATTAAATATATAGTTTATTGAATGTCCATATTTAATTATTATTGTTAAATAATTTTAAATAAATTATGGTATAACATTGCATAGTTTATTAAATGCCCTTATTTAAATGTCCATAATTCTACATAGTTGTGACAACAAGAGGTGTGGGTGAGTGGGCAATGAAACAAATCAATTCAGCTTTAAATGTCTGTTTTCATTTAAACTGAGTTTACACAAATTATAATAAATCGATCATAATGGACAGATAATTTGCCCAGCTATGAATGCATGCCATAAAAGTCAGAGTGGAGGTATCCACTGAAAGAAATTTCCATTCTGAGGAATAATGGGAGAAAATCAGAATTACTTCTAAATAACATTGCAAGTTTTAAAAAAAAAGACATATGTACAATATTTCAGTATGTTTTAGCAATAAGAAATTTTGGAAGAGTCTGTGATGAGGAAGAGTTATGACTGTTTGGGTGCCCAATCAGTGTACTGCTAGACCTTAACAGGTTTAGATTTCATTTAAGTGAAAACTCAACCCAGAACAGGGCCAGCCAAAGGATTTTTGGCCCCCAGGCAAACTCTGATTTTGTGCACCCACCTAAAAAATAACATAATAATATAATATATTATATTGTAACATTTATTAAAAATAGTGGGAATAATTCACTTCTGTCTAATTTGTCTCCCTTTAAAGCCTCTAGCTGATTAGTTAGTTCACTTGTTTTTAGGATCTTTGCTATAGCCAGCGACATAATCTAACTTCAGTTTTTCCTATGTACTATCAACTTTAATTCCATTGTAAGGGAGATGTTGTTTAGGAATAATTAAAATTAATCTCCAGCCATTTCCCCTTCCAATAATTAGAGATGAAGAAACCCTATTGGGACTTTTGTCCTCCATCTTGGCCATTACAAGAATGTCTCCTATAGTCTATTTTATTTTTCCAGAAGATGATAAAGTTTGATTTCATACACTGTAAGTTGCACAGTCATGTGCCCCTTTTCAGTTCAAAATAAGAAGTAATTATGTTGTTCAGTTCCTGCCAGGAAAGAGTTTTCTGGTAATGAGTTTCTTCGTAGCATATTTCACCTCACTGTTTCTCAGAGTGTAGATGAAAGGATTCAGAGCTGGGGTGACAGCACTGTACACTAGGGTGATGATCATTTCTTCTTCTGAGGAGCTTCCTGAAGAAGGGCGGATGTAGGTGAAGAGCACTGTTCCATAAAAAAGTGTGACCACAGTGAGGTGGGAGCTGCAGGTGGAAAAGGCCTTTCTCCTGCCTTCTTGTGAGTGGACCTTCAGGAACAGGAAGGAGGCGATGTAAAGATAGGAGAGTAGCGTGATGATGAAAGAAATGAGAGCAATGGTCCCTGTAAGAATGTTGATGAGGTTCAGGTTGAGGTGGGTGCTGCTGCAGGCTAGGCTCAGCAAGGGCTTGATGTCACAGAAGAAGTGATGGATATGGTTAGGGCCGCAGAAGTGAAGCCGGGATGTCATGACAGTATGCACCAGGGCATACAGGAAGCTAGTGGACCAGGTGACCGCTGCCAGCCACAGGCAGGACTGTGGGCTCATGACCAACCTATATCGCAGTGGGTTGCAGATGGCCACATAGCGGTCATAGGCCATAACAGCCAGTAGTATAGCCTCACTGCAGCCTAGAAAATGAAAGAAGTGGAGCTGGGCAAGGCAGCCAGCGAAGGAGATGGTCTGGTGCTTTGAGAGGAACTCAGTCAGCATCTTGGGCACTGTCACTGTGGAATAACAAATGTCCAGGCAGGAGAGGTTACCCAGGAAGAAATACATGGGAGTATGAAGACGGGACTCAGCCACTGCTATTACGATGATGGACCCATTCCCCAGTATGCTGGCCATATACAGTATCAGGAAGAAAGGAAAGAGATAGCACTGTAGCCCCCACACATTAGTGAGGCCCAGAAAAACAAACTCGCTCACCTCTGTCCGGTTATCCATCCCTGCGGAAGGAAGAGGACAAAGCACGGGAAAATTAAAATGGCTTAAACTCCCACGTACTTCTATGTCAGAGATCCTTTTCCTGACAAAATTCAAAGGGGGTGAAGTTGTAACAGACAGTGAGATCCTGAGATGTGAGGTTTAGTACAACAGACCAGATATGAAGCCTGAACTGAAGTAATGGTCAAGTTTTTTAGAAGGCAAGATAAGAACTAGATACAAAACAGCCACACAATCACATAAAAAAACAAAAACAAAAACAAAAACAAAAACAAAAAAAAAAAAAAAAA
>ML682106.1:1644926-1675856 GCA_007922195.1 Podocnemis expansa
AAAAAAAAAAAAAAAAAAAAAAAAAAACAAAAAAAAAAAAAAACCATCCAGGAGCACAAAAAGACCAAGGGCTTATTTACCCCTCAAAATAATAACATGATGGACAGAAATGTTTTGGTTCAACCATCTAGTAAAAGGTGGCATCTTACCACATCAGATGGTGGCAACTCCATAAGTTAGTGGTGCAATAAGCAACTTTTTTTTAGTGTATTAGAGAGGTTCTCAGAGTGAGTGTTTTTGTCTGATCAGGGGAGAAATGGAAAGTGCTTCTGTTTGCTGAGGTGGTCTACTGGCAGGGGTAAACATGTATTTAGTGCTTGTAGCATGTATAGGGTGATTTTTACCATGGTCATTTGACAATAAACCTGTCCTGGAGCCTTTGATGCTGAAAGGGATCTGTGCTTTTTTTGGATAATTCGATCATGTTGTGCTTTCTTGATTATCTGCAAATTGGAGACAGCATACAAACCGAGAGAACACACATGTAGCCAAAACCCAACAACAGGAGTTAAACACTTTAGGGTAGTATGTTTTCTTTTCTTTTTTTTTTTTGCAGGCATGTTTTGTCTCTGTACACCAATATGGTTAAAAGCAGGTAAAATAATTACTAAATTTTGCTTTGAATTATGAAACTGAGTAGATAGATAGATAGATAGTGTAACAAAGTTCCTCCTTTTCCTTGGTGGGTCCCATGCTTCCCTCTTGTGGTGGGTCTGTTTCCCTCAGGCCTCCAGCCCTGGGAAATAGCCTTTGCCCCTTTCAGGTAGGATTTTTTCCCCTTTTCCAAGTCTTTATGCCTGTGTGGCTCTTATTGAGCAGCATTCTGCTCCTTCTCCAGCTTTCTCTGCCTTCAAATCCCACACTTCACTAGCTCTCCTTACGCTGACACCCAAGTATTCTCTTTCTCTGGAGGGAATGTTTTTAACAAACCTTGGGCTGGTCCTTAATTAGCTCCAAGTGTGTTAATCAACCTGTAGTAACTGCTTCTGAGATACAAGGGAAAAAGGGGCTTTCTAAGCCTTGGGTTGATATATTGACCTTCTAATACTTTCTGGAAGCCATGCACATTGCCGCTGTCACAGTAGACAGGCTATGTTCGCACGCAGATGCTTATTTTGAAATAAGTTGCTTTGAAATAAGCTAATTCAGAATAAAATCCTTAAATTGATTTAACATGAATTGAATTAAGGAAAGCCACCAAATTGAAATAGCAAGTCTGGATACATGACTTGCTATTTAGAGTCAGGAGAGGGGCACCATGGGAGGTATGGCAACATGGCCCCCTGGCAGGGGAAAACAGCCCCCAGGGCAGGGATACCTCTGCCCTGCACCCTCCACTGCTGGTGGGATAGCGGGGGACGAACCATGGGGCACTCACTCTGCCACCCAGCGGGGGGTCCTGGAGCCAGCTTGTGGGGCTTTCCCACTGCCAAGCCTGTCAAGGGGTCCCGAAGCCAGCACCCAAGGCTTGCTGGAGGTGCCAGCAGCTAGGAGGGTGGCATGGGACACCCCCGCTGCTGCCTGGCAGGGTATCCTGGAGCCAGCTTATGGGGCTTGCCCGCTGCCAGCCAGGCAGAGGGTCCCAGAACCAGCACCCCAGGCTTGCTGGGGGTGCCAGCAACTAACGGGGTGGTGGATGTGGAGCCAGCTTGCCTCATAGACCGGGCTCGGTAGCTGCTGCCGGGGTGGCAGGTACGGGAGCCTGCTGCCGTGCCAGCAGCCGCCAAGCCTGGGCAGCGAAGCGAGCCAGCTTCGGCACCCACGATCCCAACAGTAGCTGTGGATCCTGGGTAGTGAAGCGAGCCACCTCCTTCATCCACTGCCCCACCAGCAGCTGCCGAGCCCAGGCTGCGGGGCAAGCGGTGTCTGGCACCCGATGCCCTGCCAGCAGCTATGAAGCCCGGGCTACGGGGTGAGTAGGCTCCGCACCTGCTGCCCCACTAGCTGTTGGCACCCCGGCAAGCTGGGGGAGCCAGCTTCTGGACCCCAGCCCCCATGAATCCCCCTGCACTTCCCCTCCCTCCCTGGCCAGGATGCTGATTGGCTCCCTGGCCAGAGTGCTGAAGGGGGCTGGGCCTTCCTCCCAGGGTGCCAGGCACCCTGGGAGGAAGCTCTGCTGTTATATCAATATGTGGGGCACATCGATTTAAAAGAGCCAGATGGGGTCATTTCAAAACCACAGTTTTAAATAACCGTCATTTTGATACCAAACTAGGTTTTATTGTATCAAAATGATTTTCCTTATTTTGAAGTTCAAGTGTTATTTTGATTTAAAGGATGCATGTGGACATGCCCATAGATTTTATTTCTTCTTTTATCACTGCAGATAGAAGAGTAATATTTAATCATATAACTCTGCAGTTGCAAAAACATCTTTCGTCCTATGTTGTAATTGACATGACAAATTTTACTTATACTCATTAAACTTGTCCACAGGCTTTGATTAATTTATTTCTCTGCAGTTCCTCAAAGATGAAAAACTCTTTATACATAAATATTATACATATTTGGTATTTTGGTAGTCAGCACATATAAAGGAGTAGTTCAAACGAAGTTCTAGTCTGTTTTAGATCTCTTGCAAAAAAAACTAGAGATGTTCTGTGCTGTAGTAGCCCAGTTTTCCATTAACAATTAAAATATTTTATAAAAGTGCCATGAATAAAACATTGTTCAGTGTTTACTTCCTAATGTTTTATCACTGCTGCTTCTGTGAGATTTTTAGAGAAATAAGTTTTTAACACTCCTGCTATTACTAGCATTTATCTGTTTCTATTACTACGTTCTCTCAATGGAATGAAAAAAAGGAGGATCCAGAAAAGAATGGACATGATAAAAGTAGAATGGGAGTTGAACCATAGTATCTGGTGTCCTTTGTCATGTTCAGTTCACATATTTCACCTAGAATCTTCAGTCATCATCTTTCCTAGGTGGAGACCCTTGCCTCTCTCTCTCTTTCTGTCCTGACAACGTTCCCCCCACCCTGGGCTCCACAATTCTCTGTCTCTACTGTGATATTCCTAGCAAGACAGAGTGCATAAATATCTTAGCATTTGTGCTTTGCTTTCTCTTGGTACACTATGAACAGGGTAAAGACTCACAGCTGTAAGTTAACAGGCAGTATTTTATAAGCAAGCACACATATTCTTGAAGGAATTAAACAGAAAACTTGCTTAAAAGAACCTATATGCAGGATGCACATATTATCCGGGGTCACCCCAATGACAACCCTAGGCTCTTTTCCTTCAAACCCACCACTGGGTTTTCCCTGCGGTTTCAAGTTCCGTATTGTCTTGGATTAAAGATTAGCACAGTCCCAGGTAGGTCAATCTTTCCTTTAAGCAACTTTTGCCTTTGATTATCTTAAAGGTGATAAGTAAACGGTGGTCTTCTCTTTAGGGCATACCTATAAGTGGCTGGATTTTTGCATAACCCAAAGTGGAAAATATAGCTCCCTGTTAGATATTTCCCAGGTAAATCACTAAACTTTAGTCCCATATGTCCATTCTTATGTGGCCCCCAGTTTAATACACTCTGTTGAACCCCCAAATCTTACACCTGTTAGTCTTTGCTTTTGAGAGGTTATCTACAACCCTATCCCAGAATCGTACATAAACCACTCCTTTAATACAATGGATGCCAGAATTAACTTAATAAAGTTTCCCAAGAATGTTCCAGGAAATTGTGATATGTTTCCCAGTCATAATAGTTAGGTGCTTGGAACCTTCGGACATAATCAGAAAACTGCATCTATGGATGAATAAACCTATTAACAAGCCAGCCTAAAGCTCTTAGGTCTTTTTGAAAGTCCCAACCTAAAAGAGATCTCAGAGTTGGAAGTAATATAATGCTACCTATAACTGTGGTTTCTTTTGGTTACTATGAGTGAATGTCTTGACCATGGACTCAATGCCCTGAAAGAAATGCATCAAGTCTGACAGCTCCATTTGCAAGAATTTGTCCCCATGTCCTCCTCCCATCATCTCCATGCTCCTCACTCTCAAACAAAAGGCTACCAGAAACGGCAAGACAGGGGAAGAATATAGCCCACATAGCGCTTCCTACTCGGCGGTTGCGAAGTGAGAATAACTCTACTTACTCTCAGCTGGGATTTTCCAAGAAGGGTAGCAAAGAAAAAAAGAAAGAAAGAGGAATAGTTTGTATTAGGTTATTGCCTAGGGCCCCATGAGGTAGTCATTGCACAAATACAGAGTAAGACAGTCCCTGCCATAAAGATCAAGCCTAAACAAAGAAGAATGATAAAGGGAAAATACGTTTTTCCAAGGTATTCCACTAGCTAATCAGTTGCAGAAGGAGAAAACAGACCCCCGCTGTCTTGATGTGTAACCCATTGCCCTCATCCCTGAGCCTTTCTGTCTCACAAGCATCGGGTCTTAAGCCTACTTGGCTTTTTGGAGTCAGACACTCTTCAAGAGCCCAAGGTAGTTTGAAGTTCTTACCTGCAGTTATTCTCTCAATCTGTTCTCTCACACTTCAACCATGGGCAGTTTTGTCCCTCTGTGTAATGGAAACTAACCATGCCTAGAGTGAGAGCGCACTGAGGAGAAATAGAAGGGATTTCTGTCTCTTCACAAAGGACAAGAGATGTGAGTTCCAGCTGACTTGAACATCTGGATGGCTGTGCAGAATCTGTGGAACAAACGAGCTTTTTAAAAATCATATTCAAATTCTGAATCATAGGGACAAAGCAATTTCTGGTCTCTAAAAGTTACTGATAAGTGCATAATAATCTCTGCAGAGATTAAAGTCAAGCATTGTCATGTGGAAAAGAGCTGCTGGGAAAATGAGCAAATAAACTACCAATCCTAAGGGAGTTAGGCATGCAAATCCCTTTTCAAATTATTTAAATATCCCAGTCTAAAAAAATAAGCCCATGATTAACATATATTAATTACCTATTTATTTGTTTATATTTTTATGAAAAACACTGAATTCGGTTCAAAATGATTCTAAGTGTGGGCAATTATGATTCATGGTCCCATTAAATCAGTGTTAATGCAGATTTAACAGATTACATACAAGCTGACAAAGGGATGTAGCAGCTGTGAATGCAACCAAAACAATTCAGAGAATCCCAGAGGGGTAAAAAAAGAAAGAATATTACCCCATCTGCCAGATTTGGTAATCACAGAAGATTAGGAATGGAAGGGACTTCAGGAGGTCATCGAGCCTAAACCCCTGCTCAAAGTAGTAATGACTTCTACCTCAGAGACCTTACCCCATGGAGGCAGGAATGAGAATTTGATGGGAAGTTTTCAGACCAAAAGCAGGAAAAATAGCCCTACTTACATCCTTGCTGAAGTCAACTTGCATTTTATTATTATTTTTTTCTCTCCATCACTTTTTTCCGTGAGCTGCTAATCTTTAAGTGCCCAGGCATCAACGCCTTGTCAGAGGATTTTTGAAAAATACTATCCAACATAGTGACAATCCTCACAGGACTTCATTGCATTGGGAGACTGACACCATGAAGAGGACTTATAGACATTAAGGTCACAAGGGACCAATATGGTCATCTAGCCTGGCCTCCTGCACAAAGCAGGCCACAGAATCTCATCAATTTTAAAAGGGATAGCCGTGTTAGTCTAGTCCAGTGAAAAAACAACAAGGAGTTGTGTGGCACTTTAAGACTAACAAATTTATTTTTTGCATGATCTTTCGTAGGAGAAGATCCCATTGCCTCAGATGTTTTGAAGCATCTGAGGAAGTGGGATCTTCTCCCATGAAAGCTCATGCAAAAAATAAATCTGTTAGTCTTAAAGTCCCACACAACTCCTTGTTGTTTTTTCACAGAATCTCACCCACCCATTCCTGACACAGACTCCTAGCCTTGACTCAGTTATTGGAGCTGTCACATCAAGGCTTGAAGAGTTCAGGGTAGAGGGAAAGTGACCCATGCCTCATGTTGCAGAGGAAGGCATAAAAACTTCTCTGTGGTGGTAGATGACAAAACAAGGAGCACCGGTCTCAGGATACAGTGGCGGACATATAGGTTTGATATTAGGAAAATCTTTTTCACCAGAAGGGTGGTGAGGGACTGGAATGGGTTACATAAGTAGGTCATGGAATCTTTATCATTAGAAGTTTTTTGTTGTTGTTGTTGTTTTGTTTTTGTTTTTGTTTTTTTAAGGACCAGTTTGATAATACTCTAGGTGGGCTGATTTAGTTGGGGCTGGTCCTGCTTTGAGCAGGGAGTTGGACTATGATTGGTGATAGGCTGTCACGTCAAGACAGACAGGGAAATAATTGCTACATTTTATCAGAGTAAGCAGACTAGTTTCTTTGTAGAAGGGTTCAATCACTGGGAGTGATTAAGAAAAAAAATCTATTTAATTAAGTTTAAGACTAATTGTTACACAGACCTAGATGATATAGTAAGACTTATGTAAAATTTAATCATATACAGAATATGTAGTCTACAAGAGCTGCACAGTGTAGGGCATTACATATGGTGAAGTATCAATTATAAGACTTCAAAGCTAGGAAAAAAGGCCACTACACTCATGAGGAAATCAAACCAATAGGAAAACACAATGCACCCACTCATAGAAATAGTTCTGTCTCCAGTCAGGAGACCGGCCAGTATGCTGGGCAGGATGGTGGAACCTATTGAAGAAGCCTGAGTGGTGGGTGGGGGTGAGCCCACCCACTTCTAAAACCCTTCCCCCAGCCTAAGGGGAAGCGGCACAAAACAGGCCCTCAACCAATTTCGTGGGACAACGAAAAAGAAAACAGGGATGGGTGTGAGGTTACAGGTTCAAAACTAGAGTTTCGGAAAGGGATACCGAGCAGAGAACCCTGGACAGCGCCCACTGTTCCCGGAAGGTGTCAAGGGAGCCAGCGGACGCCGCCCAGAGGAACTCTCCCCGGATACGTGCACGGACGAGGGACCGGAAATAGGCCCCACAGTCGCAGGCCCCTCTGTCAGCCAACCTCCTCTCCCGAGTTTTATAAGTGGCTACTTTTGCATAAGCCAAGAGGAGGTTGGCGAGGAGGTCCCGCAACTTTGTGGGGCCACAGATAGTGAATGCATAAAGATACAGGTGTGGGGAGAAGTGCAGCCAGAACCTCAAGAGGAGGTTCTGGAGGAGCCAGAAAAGGGGCTGCAGCCTGGCACAGTCTAGATAGACATGTGCCAGGGTTATAAAGTCATGCAAGCCAGCCCCCAAAGGGGGCTGGCCTCTATGGTTCTACTAGGTCTTGAAATCAAAACCTTTTGGGTGTAAAGCAAATACAATAACCACTCCACTAACCAAAGACCCTTAGGATGGTGGAAGTGTTGCAGGTTTCCAAGCAGGACAAATTCTACAGGAAGAGGTATCTGGGGATGTTAAGGTGCTCATCAGCTGCAGCTAAGGCTATAATGAGAGTGGTTACAGTCCCTGTGAGAGTGCAGATCACCAGGAAGAGCAGGAAGAAAAGAATTTGCAGGTCAGGGAGATCCCTGAATACTATCATGATTAATTCTGTGGGAAATATTTTATTTTCCCCTTCATCTTTTTTCCATTCTCTGCCTGATATATCTAGTGATTGAGAAAAAAGGAATAATTAATTAAGAATTTTGCTGTACACTGATGTTGTTTTTCTTCTATTTGAATCCATACATATTTACAGTCTTTGCCTCTTTTTCCTTTTTCATAAAGAAAAAAGAACACTCCTTACGATTTGGGGATAGGGTTCAATTTTTAATTTTTTTTAGATTGTATTCATTTCTTTTCCTTGGAGTGAGTGTTAGTTCAGGTGTTTGGGAGTAGTAGGATAAGCCATAGAATGACAAAACTTTTGAAGATTAATATTGGAAGGGACCTCAGGAGAGCCTCTAGTCCAGGTGTGTCAAACTCATTTGATGTGAAAGGTGGCATTGGAGGCCAAGACACTTGCCACAGGCCAAAGTGTCCTCCTGAAACAATAGGCCTGTGGGGGCCTTTACCATCCCTGCACTGGGGTGGGAGGTAGCTGAGGTGGGCCAGCCCAGAGGCCAGATTCTCTACTGTCACTCCACCCATTGAAGTCTGACACAGAGGGATGGGAGTGCGCAGCTGCATGAGCACTGTGTTGCTCCACTGGCCGTGAGGCAGTCACATCCAGGGGCAAAGTCCCATTTGCCTCTCCTGTCTGCCTCATGCCCTACCACCCTTCCATCCCATGCAGCTGCTTGGGTGGGTGGGGGCATAAGGAGTGGGGAGAGGCAAAGGTGACAGCCCCAGGTGCCAGATAGCCACAGCCAGAATGTAGTAGTCCCAAAAACCACATGCCAGCACATTTTTTTACCATCTCCATTTCTGTCAGAACAACCAAATTAAAAAAAAAAAAAAATCTGCTGGAACATGGTTTTCAGCACTACAGGTGTCCTGCATCAGGGCCAGATTAGAGGGGCCTAGAACAGGCTTCCCAGTTTGGGGGCACCCACACCCAACCAGAAGCCAGAGCAGAATGTTGGTGGGGTGTGGCAGCTGCTGCCCCAGAGGCGAACATTGTTCCGGGGGGGAGGCAGAAGCAAGGATCCCTAAAAAAAGAGATTTGGGGCCCAGATCCTGCACCTGGCTCCTCCCCTAGAACCCCACGTCAGGCCTGGAAGAGGACCCATTCAGCACTGGAGGAAGCTGGGGGCGAAGCAGCCTGAACTCTGCTGAACAGGCCACTCCAGTGCTTGCCTCTGTCCAAGCTACCTACTCCCTGCCCTTTTTTCAGTACCTGACATGTATGTTCTTTTATTATCTGACTCATCTCTCTTTAAAGCTGCCATCTGCTCATCCTTATTCTTTATTATTAATAATCCTTTTTCTGTTCAACCTCACAATACAATCCTTCAAATGAAATAATGAATGTCATGACAGATCACAATGCCACATCATTACAGTGACCACATTTTCAACTTATGGAATTTCAAGGAACAACAAAAAATAAATCAAATTTCATAAAACATCAGTCCATGTTAGTAAAAAGAATCCTTCCAAGTTAGTAGAAAGCATTCCACAATGCAATATTTCACAATATCACAAATGTTGTGAAAGGGCTAGCAATGTCACAGAATGAATTAGGAAACAAACAATAGCATTTCCATAAAGTGGAAAGAAAAGAAAAATTCCAAATCACAATGTCCATTCTTATAGTATTTGTGTTCCAAATCCCCTTAATAGCTGAACAAACAAGGAGTCCTGTGGCACATATAAGGACTAACCAATTTAAACCCCCTTAATAGCTGGGAAGAATTGGATGTGTGTTTGTGGTTATTACTCTAGCTAGCCTTAGGCAGATGGGGCAATTGACTACACTTCATTTTTAACAGGATATTTAACACCTCATGTCTCCAGACATTATCAGTACCCTCAGGTAACACAACTTTCAAAAAACTTGCTCTAGCAAATGCCTGGAACCTCTGCACCAGCAGTACTTGCCTGCAGTGATTGAAAATGAAAATTGCTGAGTTTTTAAGCATTTGTATTCTAAATAAGTCTAATCACAGATGAACTACCTGACTTCCCCTGAACCTTCTGCTTCCCATCATAGACCTCCCCCTGTATCCCCAGTCACCTGGCTCGAGCTGTCAGTGTCCCCCTCCCCCTGCAAAATCCAGCTCCCCCCCCCAACTTAACCCTCTAACAAGCTACCCTTGTGCCCTACTGGAAGCAGCTTTTACAATTTCTGGTCTTCTAATGCAGGCCAGCTGGTGGCCCCTGTCGAGCTCCTCCCTTCCAGGCTGTCTGAGTCTGTACCTGAGGGAGTCAGAGCAATCCTGCTTCTGACGAAGCAGAGGCAGCATTGCAGACTTTGGCTTAGGAGAAGACAGCAAATCACCCTGGCTGTGCACTGAGGGTAGCCCTTACTCCTCAAGGCCCTAGGCGGCGGCCTGCTCTGCCACCCCAAAAGCTGCCTCTCCTTGTGGAAGAGAATAGCACATTCTCAAGCAATGAAAGAGCATGCCAGAATACAAACACACAAGGGGGCAGATTTCACACTGGGCATTTCCCAAATGCTGAGTAGAGTCTTTGAGTCTGCAGCTTGAATGATCTTCTTTTGTGCATTAATTCTTTTTCTGTGAAGGAATTTTTATTCCTCCCAGGAACATGCACAGGGATTTAAATGTGACTGCTTTTGGAGGGAAACTTTAAACACAGTCTCTCCCAGCACTGTTTTTGTATACTCCAGGTGCACTCCAAATACTTACTGGAGGACGCTGCAAGGAAACGAAGGACCTCAGCAGGTTTCCCCATAACTCCTATGCTGCCAGTGTAGGTTGTCTCCTTCTACCACCATTATCTGGGGCTTAGTTAGGGACTCTAGCTGTAATGATGTTCCTAGGCATGTCCCTTCACCTATGCTCAGTTAGACTTCCAACTTTCCAGAAGGAGGGGAGGATAGTTTCATGGGAGGGAATTCCACATCTGGGACAGTAGCTCAAAGATGGTACTGAAGATGATTTCTGGTGGGTTTATGCCCTTGCTTGCCCCACTTGTGCACGCACATTAATAGGACTTAACCGTGACAACCGAGTTATGCAGCACAAACTCTTATCATGAAAACTACACCAAAAAGGACTCTGTTTTTTACTAGGAGAAGGCTGCTAGTCAAGAGGATCAGAAGAATGGATAGATGATGTCACACACTGGGGCTGAAGGACGTTCCACAGGAGGACAGCCTGTCTCAGTTTCTTTTTGCCCTTCTACCTCCCAGTTTAGCTACTCCCAAGGATTTCAGTACCTTGTTTGCTGCTTGCACCAAGACTAAGAAGCTGTGTTGTATCCTCTCAGCACCAGTCAGTTGAATGAGAAAAAAAATGCAATGCAGCAGCTGAGGCAAGAGAGGGAAAAAGACAAAATAAAATAATAATAATAATGCAAAATAAAGAGGAAAGTTCAGAAGAATAAAGAATAAATTCAGAATCTTACAGTATTCTGATTCTCTGCCTATATAAAAAAGATGAGTGGATTGTTATATGCAGCCAAATTACAAAACATACATACCAAAGTCATTTGGATTCTTTTAGAAGCTGAACTATTATAGCAATGACAGCAGATGAAGTCCACTACAGAGAAAATTTCAGAGAGAATCAAACTCTGGTTTCCGTGAAAGACTTAATGACTGTGCAACGGAGACACCCTTTTATCACAGTCACACTCTTAGAAACACCCCATTGATGGCAGGGAAGGAAAAATTGCATTAATCTGACAATGCTTCTGGGACAAAGTTTTTCTGCCACTGGAGAATCTGACGTTAGAAAAACAAACAAGCCACAGGCTTCTCTGGAGAAATGGAAGTTGAATATGTTGTGCTGAGTGGAGCTGGTTGAAGGATAAGAAGAAAATACAACTGTTTGGCAAAAATTTTCAACAACCAAACTCATTCTGTTTCCATAACAATCATTTGTGTAACCAAATTGTTCTTTGTGCAAAGTTGGGAACATACACTCAGATAAAATGTATGTGGAAGCAAGAGATGAAGTCTGACCCTGGGATATCAATTCCCACATTGCTTTAAAATTAATGATGTTCCAAGGGAGTTGTATGCATAAATCCCATAGGCCTCTTTGAAAATTCCAGGCAAACAAGTCAAAAAGACCATTCTGAGAACTGAGATACAAGCATCTGAATAGGACAGAATATGGCTCCATAACCCAGGGATGGAGTGCAGGACCAAGATTTACAAAGTTATGGAGGTGGCTTAAGATGCAGATAGGCACCTTTATGGGATTTACAACAATGCCAGAGATACGGACACTTAACCTCTATTAATGTTAATGTCTAGTGCTGCAACCTCTATTGGTGGTGGCTGTTAGCTCAGACTGTGGGGGTTTGTGCTTTCTTTTCCTAAATTCCCAGGTTTGTTTGCCAATTCAGCAGACCCACATGGAGGTAAATGTTTTAAATGAAAGGGCAAAAGGTCTGTAAAATATCACTCATATTTAAAAAATATTTTTTCTAATTGTTTATCCAGAGCCCAGCTCAATCACTGTGTGTGCATTTTGCACTGTACCCCCTGTGATAAAGTTAGACAAGGTGGCTACAGAAGAGTATTCCTGTTAAAGGAAGTGGAGGTGGGTGCGCGCAAGCCCACCCACTTCTAAACCCCCTCCCCCAGCCTATGGGGAGGTGGTACTGGACCGTCTTTCAAATGAATACTTGGGACAACTAATGAGAAAACAGGGATGGGTGTGAGTTCACAGGTTTATAACAAGGGATTTGGATGGGGACACCAAGCAGAGAACCCCGGACAGCACCCACTGCTCCCGGAAGCTGTTGAGGGAGCCAGTGGATGCCCCCCAGAGGTACTCTGCCCGGAGACGTGTGCAAAGAAAGGACCGGAAATAAGCTCCACAGTTGCAGGCCCCTCCCTTCAGCCAATGTCCTCTCACTGGTCCTGTAGATGACCTGTTTAGCATAGGCCAGGAGGAGGTTGGCGAGGAAGTCCTGCAACTTCATGGGGTCACTGACGGCTAGTGCGTAAAGGATCATGTGTGGGGAGAAGTGCAGCCAGAACCTCAATCAGAGGTTCTCGAGGAGCTGGAAAAGGGGCTGCAACCTCATTCATTCTAGGTAGGCATGCACCAGGGTCTCCATCGCACCACAAAAGGGACAAGACTCAGGGAGGGGGGTGAACCACACCAAGTACATACCTATGCTCACGGCTCCATGAAGAAGCTGCCAACTGATGTCCCCGGTGGGCCGTGAGGTCGAGTGGAATAAAGGCTGGCCCACTGGGGGTCCTCGCCCTTCGCTGGTGGAATGAGGTCCTGCCACTTAGTATCGGGGCAGGACACGAGGGTGAGGAAATGGATGGTGTGAAGCACGAGTGTGTGCAGGTATTTTCGAGGTGCGATTTGGAAGGGGGCCAGCTGGAAGTTCAGCAGCCAGCTCAGGGTGTGGGGCAGAGGCCCAATCACAAGCTCCGGAGGGCCAGGACTGAGAGGGGGGTGGGCAGTACCCTCTCAAAGAACCCGCTCGAGGTAGGCCTGATTAGAGGGGGACAGGGCCGCCCTCACCTCCTGTAGTAGGTGCCAGGGGGTTCAAAGTGTGGAGAGCCCCATGTGCTGGGTGAGCATGAGGGGGTCCACCCCATCCCCCCGAGCATAGACCAGGAGATCTCCAACCCTGGTGATGCATGCCAGGACCAGCCTCCACCTCATAGAGGAGGCCTCCACCACCTGCACATGAAGATGGGGTTTGTATAGCAGGGGCACCGCAAGGAGGTCCTTCCCCTCGGTGGGCACAAGGGCCCTGGAGACCGAGGCAAGCCTCCAGGTCTGGAGGAGGTCCTGGTGAAAGGCCGGCAGCTTGGAGATCTCTCTCGGACTGCCTCTCAGCTCGATGTAAAAGAGCTGCCAGTCGTATCGGAGCCCTCGGTAGCGGCGGAGGAGGGCGTGCACCAGGTGGCTCCACGCTGGACTACCTGCACCATAAAGGAGTCTTTGAAGGGTCTGGAGGTGGAAGACGTGGACCAGGCTGTAGACACAGCACAGGCCCTGCCCTCCCTCCTCCAGGGGGAGACTCAGGATCCCTGCAGAGACTCAGTGCAGTCCTGGCCAGAAGAACTCCAGAACTGTCCTCTGGAGGGGTACCAGGAATGTCGGGGGCAGGACCAGGGTGTTGAGCTCATGCCAAAGCATGGACAGGATGAGTTGGTTGACCACCAGTGCCCTACCGCAAAGGGACAGGCACTGCAGCAGGCCCGTCCATCTCCACAGCCACCCAACAACCCTGTGCTCCAAATCATGCAAGTTCGCATCCGGGGAGGGATGGGTGGCAGCAAGGTAAATGCTGAGATAGAGCAGCAGACCCGCACTCCACCGGATGGCTTCAAGTGCAGGTGGGAGGGGGCCCACCGACCACCCGGTCCCTATCGTCAGGCCAGAGCTCTTGACCCAGTTGACCCAGGCAGAGGAAGCTGGTGAGTAAATGGCCTGGCAGGCCTCCAACCGCGCCAGGTTGCTCGGGTGCTGGACCACAAAGAACACGTTGTCGGCATATGCCATCAGGACCAGCTGCAGCTCCAGCTCATGGAGCACCAAACCTATCAACCTCTGGCAGAGGAGACAGAGGAAGGGCTCGATGGCCAGAGCATACATCTGGCCCGACAGTGAGCAGCCTTGACGCACTCCTTGCCCAAAGCTGACCGGCTCAGACAGGGTCCAGTTCAGCTTGACCAGGCACTCTGCAGAGGCGTACAGCACCCGGAGAAAGCTCACAAAGTGTGGCCTGAAGCCGAAGGCCCGCAGGGTGGCCAGGAGGTACCCGTGGACCACCCTGTCAAATGCTTTCTCCTGGTCCAGGGCCAGGAGGGTGAACGACAGACCATCCCTACACCCAAGCTCCAAGATATCCCGGACCATGTACAAGTTGCTGAAGATGGACCAGCGAATTCCAAAGGTCGCGGAGGTCTCCCTTCTTGGCCAGCAGGGGCAGCATGGCCCACCGGCAAGAGAGGGAGAGCTCCCCGCTTCCCTTGAACTTAGCCCAGAAGGCGGGCAGGTCTGGGCCGAGGACATCCCAGAATGTACACTAGAACTCTACAGTCAGCCTGTCGATGCCAGGGGACTTGTTGGTTCGCATGTGGCAGAGGGCTTCCGTGAACTCGGCCAGAGTGAGAGGAAGCTCCAGCCGGTCCTGGTCACCCATGCTGAATGCAGGGAGTTTGTTCCAGAGCACCTTGAGGGCATTGGCTTTGGTCGGATCTGAGGAGAAAAAGGATAGCGTAGAAGGCCCTGGCCCTTCCACACATCTCCTCCAGGTCCGTGAGGGGGATGCTGTCCTCGGCCAGGAGCCAGGTGACATGCTTTTGAGCCCCCCTCCATTTCTCCAGGGTGTAGAAGAAGTGGGAGCCGTGGTCTCCCAGAGGAGATGGATGTGGGATCGAATGAAGGCTCCCCGGCCCCAAAGGTCCTTGAGGGCCCTAAACTCACCCTGCTTCTCCCAGCACACTCTGCAGAGGGATGGATCCCCGGGGCTGGAGGCCAGGCGCCTCTCCAGCTCCAAGACTTCCCTTTCCAGCTTCTCTATCACTGCATCCTTCCGCCGGCTGGCCCCCCGAGTGTAGTTGCGGCAGAAGAGCCAGGCGCGCACCTTTCCCATGTCCCATTGTAGCCTGAGATTTTTGCCATCTCTTTAGTATCATAAATAAATAAATAAATAAATAAATAAATAAATAAATAAAAATAAAAAAATATAAGGACACATATGGGTAGAAAATAGTAAGGCACTTCAGCAGAAGTTTTATGGCAAAGCTGGAAAACAGCATAATATGCAGTAATTAAGGGTAAAGAATTCATAAATCAATCATCTAACGGGTTTAAAAATAAATAAATAAATAAAAGGGCATTCAGCAAGTAAAATGGAGAGATCATAGGGTTAGCAGATTCCATAGGTATATTTCCATCAGCAGATTCAACAGATATCTAAGTAGGTCAAGATGGAGGAAGATTCTTAACTTTTGAACTCACTCAGTCCCCCTCCCATCAAGTATTCTAAGGTGTCCACCCCCTGTCAAAAGACCCATCAAAAGTATTGATTTTTGGTCAGGTGACAGATGAAATGCCCTTTTTCCAATTGGATGAAGATGAACTCATACCTTTGGGATTGGTCAAGAAGGAACTGGAAGTGGCAGAAGAGCAAATAAAAGGTCCTGCACCAAGCAAAGCTTCAGAGATCTCTCCCACTCCTTCCTGGGTTCCACTGGCCTCTGGCTATGTTCCCGCTGCACTAGGAGTCTCACTCACACTCATCCCTAGAGAGAGTGACAACGTCTCTAGTGGAAGCCTGGGAGCTAGGTCTTTGGACTTAGTCTCTGAAAGGCAAAAGGGGCCGTGTCTCTGAGCAGTGACTTGGGACATTGTCCTTGAGCTGAGTCTCTGTGCTCAGTCTCAAAAGGGCTTCCAATAAAACTCATAAGCAAGCAGCCAACCAAGTCCTGCCGTTAGCTTATGAGCACCTTTGCACCTCCGGGCTACCTGTAACCGCACCTACCAGCCACTGGACGTTCCGAGCCATGCCTGAGCTCTGGTTGCCGAGCAACTGCACTTGCCAGCCACTGAACGTTCCAAGCCACACCTGCGTTCCAGTCTCTATGGCAACCAGACCACAGCTGAGAGAGAGAGAGGCCTGAACGACACGCAGCTCCAGCTCGCCATTGGGATATTTTTCTGCCTTCTTTTTTGTTTGTTTGTGGATTATACCCTGCCAGTTCATTGCAGACACCTTCTGGACACCTTGTTTCATCGATTTTTGGGGTAAGAAAAGGGTCCCAAGGAGGGGAGGAACACCTACAGGAAACAGTACTGGGGAAGTCCAAAGCCTTACAAAGTAACTTTTTAAAGGTCAAATTGATTAAGGTAAGTGAGGCAAGTAACCCAGATTAAGACCTTAAGGAGTAATATTAAGAACTGAGATCTCTCCATTCAGCCAGTGACTGGCCCTCACTTGCGGAGTGTTCTTTTATACACCTCAATGTCTTTATGTTATAGTTATAAGTTAAGTGTTGTGTTCATGTTATAATTGTATAGAGTAGTTTTAATTGTGTTATATTACAGTTAAGCTATTAGTGAAACAAGTAAAAGCCCCTTGTCAGCTTCCAGAGTAGATATTTCAATAAATTTGATTTTTCTCTTTGACAAATTATTGGCTTCACATCTTTTTATTGCTTCTGGTCTGTGCTTGATCAGTGGGCTGTAGCCATATCCCCCGCTTGGGGACATTTACCTTGGGGTTCTGGTATCTGTCCATTTAGGTGAAAAACGGACCCCATTGCCCCTGAGGGTTTTCCAGATTAAACCCCAGACTGCAGGACGGTCTGGAAATTAGTAAACCAACCGATTCGATTTTTTGGGGTAACACCACCAACACCACGCCAAAGGACAGGCAGGCCTCTACTCCCGCCAGACCAGCCAGAACTCCTGGAAGGAAGCCATGAAGCCCATGTCCTCCAGCAGTCTGTTGTTGAAGTGCCAGTAGGCTGGCTCTGGGCTCTCTGCCATCAGAGAGGCCGTCACGGTCACCAAGTGGTGATCTGAGAAGGGGGCCGGCCTAATATTGGAGGAGTGGGCTTGTGCGAGGTGGCAACAGGACAAACAGACGCTATCCAACAGGGAGCACTGTGACCGATCTTCTCCCACCCGGACAAAGGTAAAGGTGACCTCATCATCCGGGTGGTAGTTGCGTCAGACATCCACCAGGGAGTGATGGTCATTCATCTTGTGGAGGATGTTCGCGGCGCCCTAGTACTGCTCAGCCCCCTTGTGGTCCCGGTCCTCGAGGGTGATGTTAAAATCCCCACCCAGGACCAGGCACTCTTATGGATCTAAGGTCCCGAGGAAGGCGGCCGCCTGCCCAAAGAAGGGCGCCGGCTCCGGGCCTGATGTCGGGGCATAGACATTGACCAGGTTCAATGCCAGCCCCTCCATGCAGACCTGGAGGTGCTGCAGGCAGCCTGGCACGACCTTGGCGACCCCCAGCACCTCAGGCTGTAGGTCGGGGAAGAACAGGGTGGCCACACAGCCGGAGAGGGTGGAAAGGTGACTCAAGAACACCCCGTTCTCCCATTCTAGCCACCAGCTGGCCTCAGCAGGTGGATCCGTATGGTTCTCCTGCAGGCACACCACAGAGTAGCCCCCCTCCCAAAGGAAGGAGAGCACCTGGGTCCTGTGGAGATCCATCCTACAGCCCCTGGTGTTCAAGGTTGCAAGGATGATTGGAGCCTTGAGGAGGGCTGGGGGGGAGGACTGGGGGGGATCCACAGGGGCAGCAGGAGCACCACGGGACTCTGTCGGGCCACGTAACAATCCGTGGCCTACCCCAAAGGCCATCACGGAGTCACGGAAGCTGCAGGCCCTCTGGTAGGCTGCGTTGTCCTGCCTCCTGGTCCCCTTTCCCTCTTTCAGGGTGGACCTCATGGCCTGGAGGATGAGGTGGAAATTTCCCCAATGCTGCAGGGCAAGCTCCACCCAGTTCCTGGCCCCATGAGTGTCGAGTAGGAAGGCGCAGAGCTCGTCCCACAGCACCAAAGGGCCCAGGGTGGAGGGGCCCCGTCCATCCTCCAGTCAGATCCCTGTGTTGGCCCTACTGCCAGCCACAATGGACAGACAGGACACAGAGCCCCGCTGCAGTTCCCATGGCAGAGGCACCTCATTGTCCCCTCCGGGCCCTGGCACAAGGGGGAAAAGTGGCGGAGGGAGGACTGCAGCCCCGGTCAGGGTGGGGGGCCACAAATGCCACGCTCCAGGAGTCGATGGTAGAGAAGGGAAGTGACGTGAACCCGGGGGGGGGCAGCAACAGGAGAGAGGTCTGGGACAGGGCTTGAGGTGAGAGCAGGTGGGGCAGTAAGGACTACGTTAGGGATGGGGGCAGTGGCAGGGGCGAGAACAGAGTCAAGAGTGGGGCTGGAGATGGGGATGGGGTCCCCAGTGGTCGAACAACCAGGGTGTGGCTCCCTTCGACTGGGCACGGGAACGGTAGGTGGTAGGTTGGGTGAGGGGTCCCCGCCAACACTGGGCACGGGTGGCATGTGGGCAGCGGTGTCCATAGCCTCAGCATCAGACTGCGGGGGGTGCTGGTGAGGACTATCAGGGGGTGAGGGGGCAGCTGTCCTGCCAAGGCCAGGCTTGTCAGTGTCCACAGGTGGAACCAGGACCCCGAGCGCTGCCGGGAAGGTGGAGCATTCCAAGGGCGTCCCTGCGGTAAGGGTGGGGACAGCAGGCAGTGGATGGGCTTGGGGGAAGGGAGGGGGTGGCAGAAACAGATCGCTGTCCAGATTGAGGCCCACTGGGGGGGATCGTCCTCCCCCAAGATGACTGGGGTCAGATCCAGAGCCTTGATCTCTGTGTAGATGGAGCCGAGCCCACTCTCTGCCACAACAGCTGCTGCCGCAACAGGCCCTGGGCCAAGACTCCCCTCAGCGCCAACGGTGGGCAGAGGTGTCGCAGATGGCTGAGGGACAGGGCGGGTGGCTCCCTCTGCGGCCTCCCCAGGAGAGGGGTCAAATGGGCCTCCAGCAGGGGAGCAGTGCTGCCCTGCTGCTTCCATAGTCTCAGCTGGGGCTTCCCGCTGGACTTCATCGGGGGTCGCACTGAAAGGCCCATTGGTGTCTTGTCATTATTATTAGCCCCCTGTGATGACTTTTGGGGGGCCTTCTCCCCATTCGGGAGGGCCTGGATCTTCTGGCATTTACCTCTTTTCTCCATGACAAGGCCCCAGCCCTCTGAAGTGGCGGTGGAGAGCTGACCAGTGGGGGGGGGGGGGGGCAGAATCAGGAGGCAAGGACTAAGAAGCCAGGGGAGCAAAGGGATGATGGCGGGGCAACAGGGGGATGGTAACCAATGTTCCCTCTAAGCTGATGATGCAGCTGAGCAAGTTATGGTATTTACTGAACAACAATTTATGAGGTCTGGGCAACAGTTTTTTTGTGCTGAAAATATCAGTGAACCTAAGTATCTTAATTCAAAAGTAATTCATAGATGCCTTTTCATTCAAACTTCATGAAAAATGTTAAATTGTTGTACTGTAGTTTTATTAATTTACTAAAGAAATGTGAGACAATGAAACTTGCTGCCTGTCTAGCCTCTACCATCATCTAAACCTCAGTTTTTGTTGCCTGTCTTTGTCAGATTTCCAGAATACATATATAGACAAAGTGGGATTTTCTCCCACAAAAGCTTATGCAAAAAATAAATCTGTTAGTCTTTAAGTGCCACAAGACTCCTTGCTTTTTTGCTTTACTAGACAAATTCCAAAGGGGCAGCCGTGTTAAAGTCCCTGTTATGCTGCCCAACTGGGGTAAAAGGGATTCAAAGTGGATCAGGCCCTAAATGTCTAAAACATAGATTGAAATTAAGTAGGTAGCTTCACATTTGATCATGAGACTGACATGTTATGGGGATTGTATTTAATATCTAGCTATCAACCTTGAAAATACACCTATTCTGCCCTCAGTAAACATATTAAATTACCATGCATTGCAAATCACAATCACAAGGTAGCAACCGCTTCCCAGATTCCCTCGGGGCAACACCTTAAGTAAAGTTATTTGAGAAATTCAAAACTTTTAAAGATGGCAAGGGCAGAAAACATGTTTCAAGACAGTTTCTCGCAGCATCACATCTTTGTAACCAGGGCCATCTTTTGTGCCTAAAGAATTTGCATCAAATAGAGCTAGGTTAGAGTCTGTTACATTACCATGCCCAATCATACCTCTCAAAAGCTAAATATGGGACAACAATCCCCTAAGTGAATGGCAAAAAATTGATTAGGCATACAGGAAACTTTAAACACTGTGAGTATCTTCCTTTAATATAAATTGTCTCTAACATCTCAGTTTTGGAGTTTATGGGTTTTTTTTAATCCAAATAATTTTCAACAATAAAAGGGAGGCTATAATTAGTATGCCTGGAGTGTAAATACTCTCAGAACTAAAACAAGCAAAATGAGGTACAATTGAGATTCGTGTGTCTGGTAGTGGAATATAATAAAGGTTGTTTAATAATTTTTAATTTTTGACAGTTAAAGCAAACCTTATCAAAGCTGCAAGAAACAAGACCATAAATGGATTTGTGAAAGAAAATGATTATTTTTCTAACACATTTTTGGGGAAATAGAAATACAAAGTCTCATTTTAAAAAAAAATATTGCACCACTGGCAATATTTTTTTCCTTCTGCCTTAAATGATTTTTTTATCCTTTCAGTTTTTCATTTCATTTTCCTAATCATTAGGATTTGTTTCCTTCCATCACAGGAGTCTATACAAAGTTACATTGTAAAGCCCCACCTTGACAAACTGATTGCATTAGAATCTCTCACAGAAAAGAAAATAAATCTGAAATTAACCCAACTTGTTTTTGCTTATTTTAAAGGATCGCTTTTCTTTCAGGAGCCTTTTAGCAAGTGACAAGCAAAGCATTCACCCTTGATAGAGATACTAAATGGCTCAATACAATTTTGCTTGGGTCTTTCAAGTCCCAAGTCCTCCTCCAGCCTGGCTCCTTTGCCTGCAGCCCAACTCCCATCCCCTGCGTCCCTGTGGCCACTACATGGCTGCCTCTGGGAGCCCCACGATTTAGCCCTGCCATCTCTCAGGGTCCCCCCTCTTGCCCAGGCTCAGGGCTGCTTAAGTGCTGGGGCCCACACAGGCCCCAAAGATGCCACCATCTCTGCACAAGCAGCCTGGTGCAGAGGAGAGGGAGAGATTTAAATTTCCCTCCCCCTCTGCTCCTTCCCTGGCTATGTGCAGCAGGGGGGAGGGGCCGTCAGTTCTCACTGCTCCAGCAGGCAGCACAGGCTGCCTGCCAGAGCTGAGGCAAGAGACACACGGGGCTCCTCCAGGCTGGGGAGGCAGGGCTGCCTGCGCTGTCCCACATGCTCACTGCGCTGGTGAGGGGGGGCCACTGCGCCCCTGCCCACTAGCGCAGCTTAGAGGGAACATTGATGAGAACCCTCCCCCTAGGGAGAGCCGTCTCCCTGCGGGGTTCCAGCCACCTTTTCCCCTCTCTCTGCCAAGGACGCAGATGGCTAAGGGCTGGGCGGAGGAGGGGCTGCTCCATTGGCTGGAGGCTTGGGGTCACCGTCGGTGTTGTGGCCGGCACCCTTTGCTGCCTCTGGGGCCCAGTTGCTCCCTTTCCAGTGTGGGCCAGGGGGCAGTCCCTCCAGAAGTGCCCCATGGCCCTACAGAGGAAGCACCGAGCTTCCCCCAAGGCATAGTGGATCCTGTACAGTGCCCCTTGGTGGGGCACTAGGAAGGACCCCTCCATAGCCACTCTGTCATGCGCCCCTGCCGGCGGGAGTTGTATTTGCACCTGCTGGTGGAAGGACAGGATTTGACAGAAGGTGGGGTCCTTACAGTCCAACGGGAGAGGGCTGATAGTAGATTTTGGCTTTCCCAGGGTGGAGAGGAAGGGAAGCAAGGCAGAGTTGGGGAGGAAGGGCGGTACAGAGGTAAGGACTACCCATACGCCCAGGTTCTCCAGGGTCTCCACAGGGACGTAGACACCCCCACTGCCAGGCCCACCACCACCACCTCGTACACGGCGGCCTCCCAGGACAGGAAGAATACAATGTTTCCATACATTCTGGAGGCCATCACAATTGCCAAGGGCCCCACTACCCTCACCATCGCCCGCACATAGGTTTTCAAGTGCAGGGAGGTGGCCACCAGGAGGCAACGGACCCCATGCCTCCTGGTTAAGGTGCAGAACGGGCCCCGGCTGCCAGAGGTGGAAGGCAAGGAGGTGGCTCAGGCAGGTGGTGCGGTGGTCGGTGGAGTGATAGCAACCACCTGGGCGTATGGCCTGGGGGCAGAAAGAGCCCCAGAGCTGGTGGAGGGAACAACAGGGGACGAAGGAGCCACGGCCGATGATGTGGCCGCGGTAACGGAATAGCCCTTGCCTGCCCTTTTCTGCCGGCTTTTGCAGCCAGCCAAGGTGGTCGTGGCAGCAGCAGGGTTGGAGGCCTTTCCTGTTCCCGCTGCTGCTGGCGCCCCTTTGTTGGGGACATCAGTGATGGCAGGAGCTGTGGTGGCTGTCGAAGGGACAGCTGCAGGAGTGGACAGAGGGGGCTGAGGAGGTCTCCATTTCCCCTTAGACGGGGAACCTGGGAGGGAGACTGGTAGTGGGGGTGGGTAGGATCTAGGCAGGTGGTCTGGGGCAAGGAGATGGGGATGGAGGTCAGGGATGGAGAGAACCGCTCCTCCCCACTAAGCTGAGAGCAGGGAAGGAGGGTGGGGCAGGGGCAGGGGAGAGGAGACGAGCGATGGGGAGGGCAGGGGACCATGGCAAGGGGTGGTGTAGGGGGCTGGCATACCACTCCTCCCTGCTAGGCTACAGGCTGGGCAGGAGGGCACCTGGGAAAAACAAACAGGGGGCTTGTATGGGGCAAGAGGTGGCCAGCTCCTCCAGCTGCACTTGGGGGAATGGGTCAGTTATCAGGGGTGCAGTGACCCGGGGGAAAACAAAGCAATTGGATAGGGATAAGCTTAGCTAAGGGCTCCTGGCTGGGGGTATGGCTGAGGGAACTGTGGGCAGGGTAGGGCAAAGCAGAGCAGGGAAAAAGTGCGACTGAAGGGCGGGGCCAGGGGAAGGTGAGTAAAATGAACAAACAAGCTTTTGGGCTTGGGTGGGGCAGGGGAACTAAACAAACTGAGGGACTGTGGAGACTTCTAAACCAGGGGTGAGGGGTCTGGGAGGGGAAAGGGGCACTGAACTGGCTGGAGGTCAGAACAAAGGGTGGGAGGCCCTCCAGCCACTGCAGGGTGGGGAAACAAGGGCTGGGGAAGGGGACCTGCTGTTACTGGAGGTTTTCCTGGTCCCTGCTGCTCAAACAGTCCAAGAAAGTCTCTGAGGTTTGGGAGCTGCTGCCCCCTTGAAGGGAGGGGAGGCCAGGGAGGCGGCAGCTGGGGGTGGTGATGGTGGTGGTATTACATTTCTCAGTTCTTCTGGGCTCACCACCAGCTGCATACCACAATGTCTCTGTCCTTGGAGGCCTCCCCTTACTGGTGGTGGCTTCTTTTGCAGAGGCAGAAAGCTCCAGGTGGCAGCAAACACAGGAGCAGCAGGGTCTGGCTGGCTGGCGAGGTGGTCATCTCTGATGGTGCTGGTGGTGGTGGTGGTGTTTTTTTTTTTTTATTCTGTTGCTCCCCCCACTCCCCACAGAGCAGGGGTGTGGCTGGGAGGAAGGCCAGCCAGCAGCAGCAGCAGGCTGGTGGTAGCAGGAACAGCAACAGGTGGTGGTGGCAGGAGCAAGAGAAGCTGGAGCTGGGAAGGCAGGAACAGGAGAAGGTAGAGGTGAAGCAGGAACAGCAGGGTCCAGAAGCAGAAGGAGGAGCACGTCCCTCTTCTGCTTCTTCTCACAAACAGCAGAGTATTTGAGGAACGATATGTCAGCCCTAGAATCCTAAAGGCCCTGCTTCCACCAGTCAGAGAATCATAGAATCAGAGCTTTGGAAGGTACCTCATGAGGTCATCCAGTCCAGCACCCTACAAAAAAAGCAGGACTACTCCCCATGAATCATCCCAGCCAGGGTTTTGTCTACCCAAGCCTTAAATACCTAGAGATGAAGATTCTATCACTTCTCTAGGTAACCCATTCTAATGCTTCACCACCCTCCTAGTAAGCAAGTTTTTTTCCTAATATCCAACCTTGACCTCCCCAGCTGTAACTTGAAACCATTGCTTCTTGTTCTGTCCTCTGTTACTGCTGAGAACAGCGAAGCTCCCTCCTCCTTAGAGCACCCCTTCAAGTAGTTGAATTTTGCTATCAGATCCCCCCTCATTCTTCTCTTCTGTGGGCTAAATAAGCCTAGTTCCCTCAGTCTCTCTTTGTAAGTCTGCTCTAGCCACTTGATCATTTTTGTTGCCCTCCGCTGGACTCTTCCTAATTTGTCCACATCCATTGTGTAGTGGGGAGCCCAAAACTAGACACAGTATTCCAGATGCGGATTCACCAAGTGCCAAATAGAGGTGAACAATCACATCCCTCAATATGCTGGCAACTCTTCTCCTGATGCAGCCCAGTATGCCATTGGTCTTTTTGGCAGCAAGAGCACACTGTTGACTCATACCCAGCTTCCCATCCCCTATGACCCCAGGTCATTTTTACAGTGCTCCTACTTAGCTGATCCCATTCACTGCTAGAGGCTGGGGAGCGATTTGTCCATCCCAGGTTCAGGACTTTGCACTTGTCCTTCTTGAACTTCCTGCTACAATTTGTCTAGGTCTCCCTGAATCCTGTTTCTGCCCTGCACTGTGTTTACCATTCCCCCAGTTTGGTGTCATCTGCAAATTTACTGAGTGTGCAATCTATCCCATCATCCAGATCATTAATGAAAATGTGGAAAAGACCCAGCCCCAGGACCAACCCCTCTGGCACACCACTCATTACTGGTTGGCAACAAGACCACATAGCCATTGATTGCTACTCATTGAAACCGTTGAGCTAGCCTGTTTTCTATCGACCTTAGAGTCCACACATCGAACCCATAATTCCTTAATTTGCCAACAAGTATGCTGTGGGAAACCACATTAAAAGCCTTGTTAAAGTTGAGGTATATCACATCAACAGCTCTTTCCACATCCACAAATCCAGTCATCTCATTATAGAAGTCAATGAGGCTGGTCAGGTGCAATTTACCCTTGGTGAATCCATGGGAACTGTTCCTGATCACTCTATTTTCCTCCAAGTGTTTCAGGATGTATTCTTTGAGAACCTACTCCATGCTTTTTCCAGGGACTGAGGTGAGGCTGAGAAGTCTGTAAGTCCCCAGATCCTCCTTTTTCCCTTTCTTGAAGATATACATATAAATATATTTTCTTTTCTCCAGCCCTCCAGCACCTCCTCCATTTGGCACAAATTTTCAAAGATAATAGTCAGCAGTACCGGTATCTCATCGGGCAACATCTTCAGCACCCTTGAATGCAGTTTATCCAGTCCCATAGACTTGTGAACATCCAGCCTCTTTAAGTAGCCCTTAACGTGACCATCCATCACCAAAGGCTTCTTTTCTTCTCTCCAATCTGCTGTGCCCAGTGTTGTGAGGTGGGAGCTGTCCCTCTCTGTGAAAACTGAAGTAAAAAAAAAGCATTGAGCACTTCAGCTTTTTCCACATCCTCCACCATGATGACACCTGCCTTATTCAGGAAGGGACCTATGCCACCCCTGATCCTCTTATTATTATTGATATACTTGTAGAACCCCTTCCTGCTATCCTTCACATCCCTTGCTAGCTGCAACTCCAATTGTCCTTTGGCCTTTCTGATTTTATCCCTGCAGTCCCCAGCATTATTTTCTTGTGCCTCCTTAGTCATCTGTCCAAGCTTCCACTTCCTGTAAGCTTCCTTTTTGTGTTTCAGCTCAGTGCAGAGTTCTCTGATAAGCCACACTGGGCACCTTCCACATTTACTGTTCTTTCTGCTCATTGGAATGGTATCTTGCTGTGCCCTTAGCACAGTTTCTTTAAAATACAGTCAACTCTCTTGCACATGTCTCCCCGTCAGATCGGCTTCCCAATGGATCCTGCCCATCAGTTCCCTAAGGGAGCCAAAATCTGCTTTTCTGAAGTCAATGGACTGTGTTTTGCTTCTTTCCTTTTTTCCCCATTAATCAGCATTTCAAACTCTACCATCTCATGGTCACTGCTGCCCAGGTTGCCATTCACTTCTGCTTCGCCAATCAATCCTTCTCTGTTTGTGAGCAACAGGTCAAGAGGTGCAAGACCCTTATTTGCTTCCTCCAGCATTTGTACCAGGGAGTTCTCCTCAGCACTCTACAAAAACTTCCTGGATTACCTGTGCACCGCTGTATTGGCATCCCAGCAGAAGTCAGTGTAATTGAAGTCCCCAATGAGAACTAGGGCCTGTGATCTAGAAACTTCTACTACTTATCCATAGAATGCCTCATCCACCTCCTCCATGTGGCCTGGCGGTTTATAGCAGAACCCACCACAAAATCCCCCTTGTTGCCCTCTCCTCTAAACTTAACCCACAGACTTTCAACTGGCTCGTTTCCACTTTCATAGTGGAGCTCGGAGCAATCATAGAGCTCTTTTACATATAGTGCTAGTCCTCTCCCTCTTCTTTCCTGCGTCTCCTTCCTGAACAATTTATACCCACCCATGACAGAGATACAGTCATGCAAGCTATCCCATCACATCTCTATTAGTACAATTATACCATAGTTCTTTGTCTGTGCCACTACTACCTGTTCTTCCAGCTTGTGTACAGGCACCTAAAATACTGGGCTGAGGGCCATATGTTCCCCTTTTGATTTTCAGTTCTGTTGCATCTCCCTCCTTGCATTTTCTCCCGGCATCATCCTTGCCCACTCGCCTCAGGTGTTAGGGCTTCATTAGGATGCACACAACAATTATTTGATTCCACCCCAAGTTCTGACTAGCCTCTCTTATCCATGGTGTTATTGTCCTGGAACCCCCAAGTTCCATCCCTTCCCCTAGGTCTCTCACATTGTGACTTACCTGCAGGCTTTGGTCATCTTCCCCCTTCAAACCCTAGTTTAAAGCCTTCCTCACTAGGTCAGGCTGTCTGTATCCTAATATGCTCTTCCCCTTCCTTAATAGGTGGAGTCCATCTCTGCCTAACAGTCCAACTTCCTCAAATAGCACCCCATGATCAAGGAAGCCAAAGCCCTCCTTGCAACACCATTTTCACAGCCAGACATTCATCTCCAGGGTACATTTGTCTCTGTTCAGACCCCTTTCCTTGACTGTAAGGAGTGAGGAGGACACCACTGTGCTCTGAACTCCTTCACCCACAAACCCAGAGGCCTATAGTCACCTTTAATCTGCTGATTATCACCTCTCTCATTATCATTGTGTTGTAGAAAAAATACAACTTAACCCAACTTTGCTGCAGGGATCACACCTAAAATGGATTTATTTACCAATTCTAACAGAACAGAATTGCTATAGCGGGGAGGGAGCAGTTAGGTGCTGGTCTCTGCCCCCGTCATGCATTACAGAAACTTTTATAGCTTATCAGCAACACTAACATATATGCATAAAGTAGCAGTAATAAGATCTAACATTTTCTTATTGGTACAGGCTAACATTATTCCTTAAAAGGGACCAAGGTCAGATGGGAAGAGAATCTCACATAATAAGTTGACAGCAACAGGACTGAGACAGCTTGTACCGGTATGATAAGATACAGGATGTTATGTGACAAGGACGCTTGGTGTTTGGACGGGGAGGGGCACAGAGCAGCACCAGTTTGAAACCCCTTAGGCCTGCATTTTCTTACAGCAACGGATTTATTACACAGCATTCTTTCACAATTGGTTCCCACATTGATGAGTAACATGGGGTAGTAGTCGGGGGGGGGGGGGGATGATTCTCAACAATCCCTACATAGTGTCTCAGATACTGGCCCCTGGAAGGCAGCATACCTCCCAAGAAGCCTTGTCAGGGTAACAGGTGGGGACTCTATTCTGAGGGGGATGGAGGCACCCAACCACCATAACCTGACATTTCCTCCTGAGTGTGATGGTGGGGATCCTGCCCATTTCAGGAATGCATGGCGTCTCCTCATCCACACATCTAACATCTGTAGTGCTGCCTAATGGTTCCTCACTATAATGGAGAGTGGGATGGGCGCAAGTGTGGAACACTGTCTACTGCCAGTGTCCTCCCTGTGCCAGAGTCATGCCATCCTTCTCTAGTGGTTGGGTAGCAATCTTTAGGACCTGGATGGTATCCTCATCCTTGCACATCTCCTTATGGATGCAAGCAAGGAATGTCTCCAGGGCATGGATACTCCTGAGCCTAGAAACCTTCTCCTGTAACTCTCCCACATGCCTCTTGAGAGATTCCTCCAGAAAGCACTTGTCATATCAATTCATCTTCCCCAACCTGGTTGACTGTGAGTGGCAAATGTAGGCCACAGTCCGTGGAAGTCCACATCAAGATCTGGGTAGCAATATACTTGGTCAGAGTTTCTGTCTTCATACAGGTGCTGGTGGAAGAGACAGAATGGATGCATCACAAGCAAAACAGCTCCACTTTACCATAACAGCTTCACCAGCTCCTTCGCAAACTTCCCTGTTTGCAATCCCTTGGTTGCTTAGCTATTAGTTTTTAAGGCCTTCTCCTAGGTCAGCCCTTGCTCCTCATTAAGTACACAGGGGAAAGATGATCACAAGTCTGATGGAGGCTGATTCAAGGTGAGCAGGGAACACTGGTAGAAACAGCCCCCAGACAATTACACAATCCCAATCCCAATTCACACAGTAACTGACAAATAACAGCAATCACCTGTAGGGAAAGACACAAACACACAGTCAGCAATTCACTCATCCAAACTTTGCTTTCCCCCTTGCTTCTTCAGCTAGGGGATCATCTTTCCTCCTTCTTAGGGCTTTACCAACTCCTTCCCTCTCAAACTTCCTTGTTTGCAGTTCCCTGGTCGCTCATCCACTGGCTTTTAAGGCCTTCTCTCCCTAGGTCAGCCCTTTTCCCTTGTTAAGCACACAGGGGAAGGATGATCACAAAGCTGAAGAGAAGAGACAGCTGCAAGGCAATTAGAGTCACCTGAGTGTAATCAGTGGCTACCTCTGGCCCAATAAATGCCACACCTATGCAAGTATCCAGGGGCAAGGAGGGCCCAGTTGCTACTACTGCTGCCTACACCCCTCTACTCCATCTGCAAACTGGAAGCCAGAGACCTTCTCCAGAGGTGTAGCAATAGGGAAGAATAAATTCAAGGGCCAGCTGGAGAAATGAGCTACTCTAGCTCTGCAGGAGGCCAAAAACCAAGGCCTAGTTAAAGAACTGCCCAAAGATAACCCTCAGGGTAGAGAACTCAGGGGCTATAAACCCAGTCTGTACTACTCAGGGGTAGCCCATGGTCTGGAGCCCACCCTAAGTAGGAAAACAGGAATGTTCCGTAGGACAATGAGGGAAAGAGTCTGTGGCAGGACAGGGGCTGATGCATTTCAGGCCTAACATGCTGGGGGAACAGCCACACTATGGCCAAGCTGGGGTTTACTTTGCCCCAAACCATATACACCCTGATGGTATAAATGTGTTTATTACTCTTTAGGTGTAATTATGTCTTGTTTAATGCTAAATATGATATGTAAGGTATTTTTGGAATAAACACAACATGAGGAGCATTACTGTTAGAGTAATGTGTTTCCTGCAGTGTCTTGTGTCCAGTTATGTGGCTTTGCTGTATAATATTCCCAAATATGTGACTCATGGCTTCAGATGGCTCTAAGCAGAACTCTACTGAACTGAGGAGCAATTCATGTCTTATTAGAACTCGTGTAGAAGAAAAAGGTTTGACATTCCAGAAACAAAGAACTGACCCAGACATGAACAAACTACTGCAGAAAGGGACAGTGATTCAGGGCACTGAGGGAACAAAAAATGGGCACTGTTTCTGAATGACCTTGAAGAGGTGGGGGAGGGACAAAAGGCCAGAGGCGAGGAGGAATACATTAAAAATGGAGGCATTCTGCAACGTTTCTTTTTTCCACCTCCACCTATAAACATCACAAAGCAACTAAACTTGTGGGTGTATCTGGCTGGGAATGAATCCAGCCTGCCTCTGGTAATAGTCATCTATGCTTCTAAGATTGTTGACTGTATTAAGATTAGTTTAGAATTTTTTGGGCTTTTGTTTGGCTTGATCAAACCTCACTTGTTTTCCTCTGACTCATAGTCACTTAAAATCCTCCTGTGACTTAGTAAATCTGTTTGTATTCCATTTAAGATCTGTCAAATGAACTCCATTTCAAGTGACAAGATAGGGCATATCATTTTTTTTAAAGAAATGGATAAACATATGAGCTTCTCATGTTCAGTGGACAGTGATGAACACTGTAAGATGTCAGTTTGTAGGGTTGGATTTGGGATTTGAAGTGTCGGCTAGGTCATGCTATTGCATAATTCCATCAGTGGCTGGCTAGAGGCATTTACACACTAACCAGAGGGTAGTTTGTCTTGCTGATGTCTATGGATGACTGAGATTTTACATAGCAAAGGAGAGTATGCTGGGCTGCAGAAGTGGGAGATGGGGTGGCGTGGGGTATGTCCACACAGCGATTTTATTTCGAAACAACACTGGTTGTTTCAAAATAAAAGTCCTTATGTCCAAATGACGTTTTCTTGTTTCGAAAGGAGGGAGCTCCTCATTTCGAAACAAGAGCCCTCCTTTCGAAATGACTTAAACCCACTTTGCTTTCGAAAGAACATGTTATTTTGAAACAAAGAGTGTTTCAAAATAACAAGAACCTTACTCCCAGGGTGCATAGCCAGGGTGCTGAGTGGGGTACAGGGGGTCAGAGGGTGCCCCAGCCGGCCTCTGCCTGCTTCCCCTTGCTGGGAGCAGGGGGGGACAGGAGCCTTAGCCCCCTTTGCCCCCCTACCCCCAGCAAAGGGAAGGGGGGAAGCCGGCTGGGGCTGCCCCCAAGCCTGGGGTACCCTGCCCC